>WYDI02001586.1:0-15088 GCA_009867235.2 Psittacus erithacus
AGGAAAGGAAAGGAAAGGAAAGGAAAGGAAAGGAAAGGAAAGGAAAGGAAAGGAAAGGAAAGGAAAGGAAAGGAAAGCATTCACTCAGTGTTAACTCCTAAGCCATAAAGCTTTCCTTCATGTTTTCTGTATGTGAGAAAGTTCAGTCAAGTGTACCATATAGTTATGAGACTACACCCACCAGTAACCTGTTCTAATGGAAAATTAGTATGTCAGCTAATCAGGACTCAGTAATGCTGCACGGTGTACAGCTGACAACTGCTGACTCAGTTCTTAAATATTTAAGTCCCTGAATGTTTTTAGCCAGCCAATACTACCATTAGCTACTACTCAGTAATGGCATATCTATATATTGGTTTTTGTGCTGTGACTGATTAATGTTTTTCATATATTCCCCCCCAAAAAAAAAGCTTGGACTTTTCAGATGTTTCATTTATGTGCTCTCAGAGATCTTAAAATCCAGATTTGTAACTGAGAATTTTACTTCATTTAAAAAAGAAAGATTACTTGAGAAAAATCAAGGAAGTTCAAAGAGTTAAATAATTTGGTAGCTAAGAAAATAGCTATATTATTATGGGGTCCTGAATGAAGCCTTTTAGAGCCTGAAGTCAGTTACAGAAGAGTAAAACACAACAATTTAGGTAAAGAAAAAAAGAAAAAGATTACAAAGGCATACATTAAGTCTTAATCCTCATCCTCTGGGTTGACAATTTACATTTATTCCCATTGTCTGAGGATGGGCAGCCCTCATTCCAAAATGCAGTAGACAATAAAGGTTAGGGGTCTTCATGTGATGATAAAGGGGAAGAACAAGGTCATTTTAGAATGATGCCTACTGCAGGCCACCAAATGAGGAAAAGTTAATTATTAATTCTTTTTAAAATAAAGGCCTGATAACTACAAAAATCACCAATATCATAGTGACTAGTGTTAAAAATAATCTTTTATTTGCACACTTGTTGGGAAACACACGCATGAGTAGGTAGGCAAGTTATTTTATATGGTTCTCTGGAGAAAAGAAAGATGGAGAAAAAGTCAGAAGGAATATTTCCTCCAGATATGATTCTTCCCAGCAGCTATTAAGTCAACAGCAAGAAGTGAGATCAGATTAACTCTTGAAAAACATACCGTGAAACAGAAGAATCTTTAGGAATTACCTTAGGAGAGGTGAATCTAAGTGGAAAAAGAAGGCAGTAATTCCTCAGAAGAGGTTGGCAGGTCTGTAAAAAAGTCTCATTTGATCACTATTAACAGCAAATTTTCCTTAAGCAAAAGAAGACAGAAAGTGAAGCAAGAATTCCTCATTAAAGTTCAATGTCTTGTTCAATATCCTGAAACTCAAGAACAAAGCGCCAAAAGACTAACAAAAAAGGCAAATATTTAAGGACAAACAGAAAAAAGTCAGAAGCACATAGGCCCAAAATTAAAAAGGTCAAAACTAGCAGGGAAAATAAAGGGCAACAACAAACCATTCTACAATTAGATTAGAAGAAAATCCAAGAAAAGAATCAGTCCATGCCACTGTAGGAACTGGAGACTCACTACAAATGATGTCAAAAAGTCTGACATTTTAATGCCCTCTTTTGTTTCAGTTTTCACTGGAGAGGTTAACTTTAATCAGACAATTGATTATCAATGACAGAAGGCAGTAAGAAGGAAAACAGACCCAGAAAGAATTTTGTTTTTTATCTCCCTGTGTCTGATGAAATTCACCCCAAATCATGTGGAAATCTGCCTGGGGCAACTTCTGATTGCCTTTGAGAGCTCTTGGGGGTTGGCTAAGAATCTGGGAGCTGGAAAAAAGCAATAAAGTGTAATAATGTGGAGGAAAAGAGAGGAAAACAGAATGTTCATTCGTAAATTAATTTCAGTTACTTAATTTAGGTAGTCCAAGGCTTCTGCAGGATATAATGTCTCTTCTGATAAGACAAGGAAGGTGGCTCTGTCTAAACATTCTTAACTTATAAAGTAGATGAAAAGAACGGCGCATACCTAAAAAAAAATGCTAGTGTGGATCATGAATTATAGACCAATCACTGTCATTCCATTTCTGAGAAACTCTGGAACAAATATCTGGAAGATAATGAGAATATGACTGGCAGAAAGCATGGACTACTCAAGAGTAAATCATAACAAACAAGTAGGTGTTTTTCTCTGCCAGGATTTTTAGATTAAGAAGAGGTAGCTGATAAAATATATTATTTTAATAATTAGAGGTTTTTAAAGTCTCACATGATTTTCTGGAAAACAAGAAAGCATATTCTAGACAAGGGTATAAAACTGAGTAACAGCTGTCTATCTAAGTAACAAAAATTTCAATATCAACAAAAAAAAGGACTAGTAAAATTTCTGCATCAATCAATGCAAAGTTTAACTGTTCAAGGTTTCATTAGTAACTACAATGGCAAAATATAAACTGTAATGTAAGATAAGTGAAAAACAAGATGTAAAAACATTCTTTTTTTTAAACTGGAAGGATAAATAGAGTCAGAACTCTGTTGGCACCTGTTTTCATTCTAAGCCTCTTTAAATTTTTTGTTTATGAAATGGATGATAAACTACAGTATTCCTATACTACATTTGAAGACATACTGAAGCTATGCTGGATGCAGGTACTTGCAGATTGAACTGAACAGCAACCAGCTAGCAGGATTTAGTCACAGTTCTACAGAAATCTGTCTGGGAATTAGAGGACATCATAGCCTGAACAAAAATGGAAGCTATCCTACAGTTTAAGGGGAAAAAAAAAAAAAAAATCTTCTATGTCCTTTTTGCTTTGATCAAAGTGGTCCATCCTGTCACCAGTTTACCACCAGGTACTATTTCTTGTATATGATACCAAATATAGCAAGAGCTGATGCTAATTACAGCATGGTAAGAGCAAGATGTCAGGTTTTTTACCTGCATGCTGTTAGAGTTTCTGCTTTTTTATTTTGTCGCTTGCAATAATTTTGGTTATTAGAGCATGGAAACAAACTTCTGGTTAGCCGTCTCCTTGGGAAATTTCATTTTTACTTTTTTTACAGTGTGCTTTTGTGGGCAATTTCCTGACTCCTACAGAAAATGCAAAGTTTATGAACCACAGTAGAAAAGAGGGGTTAAGCAAGGTAAGTTCAACTTTTGAAGAAGTTCGTAATTTTCAAACTACTTTTAGAAAAAATGGCTTTTAGATTATTTAGAAATAACTGACACCAGAAAGTCTGAGCAAAGACATTTTGCTAATTTGTGCACATAATGAATACTTAATGATAAATAATTTTTTCCCTGCAAGTAAGCAAAAAATTACTTTTTTTAAGTTGCTAAGATTTAATGACATCATGCAGCATTATAATTGCTTTTGGAAAGCTTCATTTACATTTACTGAAAATGTTAGATATATTCCCTGACCTTTTGGGTAATATATCATATCCAAAAATGAAATAAAGTGCAAGGAGCAATAACTTGTTTTTCTCTTAATATCTGAGTCATTTTACATTTATTTTTCTTTCTTTATGACATTTGCTTACAGGAAAACAGTACAGAGCATGCTTCTGTATATTGTCCAAAATCAGTATATAAGAACCTTTTTACATACACTATGTTGCTGATTTGTGCTGCTTGAAAGTGCCTTCAGTGAAAAGAGCAAACTCCCTATTAGACAGAGATTTGGTCCATGCTATTCTTTGAAAATAGGCAATAGTTGAGTTTTCAGCACAAATTCTGTGTGGTCCCATATGGGATATCATGCCTTCTATGACATCAGGAAAAGTACCATGTTGGAATAATTTAAAGAAAAAAATGCATCAATTTTTCCATATGATTTATCCCCCAGTAGAATTAATTTTAATACGAATAACATAAAAGATACACATATATGACCTACAGAAATCAATTTGTTTGTAATTTATGAAAGTAAAGATATGAAAGAGTAAATAGGAGGAGCTATTTGCCTTGATGCACATTTGACTATATTTTATTCAGAATGCTTTGTTACCATAAACTAAACTTCAATGTTCACAAACATCTTTATTTGCAGGATTCTACAGTCAAATGATAGCAAATAATCAGTGAACTGAAAGACCATGTTCAAAGCTCTGTGAGAGTGTTGGCCACTAGAGAACTTAATGTCTAACAGATGCTCAAGACTAATGACATGGTCCCCACTACAATTAAGTTCTAACATCCTCAAAACTAAAAATGGGCCCAAATCATATTCTAATTGGAGCCAGCCACAAAAATAGGTCAAATGACATAACATATGCAAAATATTTAGTATGTATGTTTTAGTTTACTGTTTTAAAGCATCATCTAGATTATTTGATTTTAAGCTGCAGCTTGCATTTCCTGATTCAGGAGCATCTAGGTACTGGTGGTTTTGTCCAATCAAAATATTGCCTTTAAAACTGTATTAATTTCTAGTTGCATAGTTTTGCACAGTTCTTCAGAGTAGTGAAGAGAATATGAATAGAATTATTCCAGAACAGAAGATCAGAAAGTTTCCCAATGTAAGAAAGGTGAAGTATGCACTTTTAATGAATTTCTTTAACTGAATTCTATAGTGAGATCTTACCTGCCTAGACAAACCATACCAAATGAATATATCATCCACCAATTTATCCTGGAATATGTCCACCGCTGCAAGGGAACACTGGTATTAAGATAGTAAGGAACGACAACAGAAGATTGCGCAGAACAGAGACAGGAGTAATTTTGTTGTACATTTTGTACATATCTTAAGTAACAAAGTAGCAAACATAAAAAAAAAATAATACATTTGGACCCACATCCGCTCTTAATGCATTCTTCATTCACAGCTTCTCTGCAAACAAATTGAGACTCATTTTTGCCTATCCCCAGTCCAAAATCCTTCATTTTTTAACAAATATGCCAGATTTTCTGCATTTTTGACAGTCATAGGAAAGTGACTGTATTAAGTCTGGCACTAATTAGAATTGTTCATTCTGAGCTCATCCTGGGGGACATTTTCAATGCATCAAAGAAAATGCAGACCTAGCTTTGCTCTGCCTGCTTTAGCCCACCACCTTTTAGATTTGATCTGTGATCTCAGCCAAATAGAAAGTTGTAATAAATTACTAGATTTGAATGCTGAGTCATACTTCACTGGAAAAAGGAACAATTTCAAGCTATGCAATTTTGAATCAGCCTATAACCTTCACTTCACTATAATTTCCTGATGTAAATGTATGGCTGGGAGGGTTTCAACTGCTCTTGGAACATAAATTGCTAGAACACTATATAATATATGTAGGAATGGATCTCAAAGTCTTTTTAGGTTTTTTTGCTAATAGACTGCATATAGAAATACAATATTTAGATATTATGATCTTCCTGTATCTGATTTTTCATTATATGCTATACAAATTTTGCCTTTTACCCTTCCCTGAAATGCATACAGTTATATAGACAAAAATAATAAAGTAAATCTGTTCATGTATGTGAGGCTGGTTTTATGGAGAAAAAACCACATAATGGAACCTGGTTTTATTTGTTTTCACAACTGGTTTTACACTGAAAATAGAGCAAGATAGAAATATTTTTCATGCAGAGTTTAGTACTTTGGTAGCGATGTGCTGAAAGTTATCCATGTTGATATAATTCAGAATGCAAAAATGCAATCCGTGGAAGACAGTGCATGCAGCAATCAAGTATCTGAAGCAGTCCTGATGGGACGAGTGATGATGCAACTTCTTGTTTAGCTATGCGTAATGCCACTTTTGGTATATGACTACTGCATGTATCACATAAAACCTGTGCATCCCACACTAGCTATTAACTTACATATTGTGAGGGTTTGCAATGTTTCTAGAATAAAACCAATGAAAATAGTGCTGATAAATAGTGAGATTAAAATTCATACAGTGTTACACATCTTCTTATAGTGCATGTATAAAGTATTAAATGAATGCTTGCGGGAAGAACTTATTAGAAAGGTACACGTTTAAAGTAATGTTCGATAAAACAGAACTTTGTGATTTTGAATTAGTTTATTTGAATCATGACAGTGACAGTATTAGATCATTCAAGGAATCCAGGACTGTATACTAGAACTCATATTTCACTAATATGCATTATGGGGAGAGATATTTTGATGCTGCCATTCAGAGCAAGACTTGACCTCTGAAGACATAAATGACCTTGATTATTTTAAGAAAATAATAATTTTAAATGGAACTACTTTAAATCTATAGAAGTAAGAAGAATTTATTCAGAATATCTAGGTCAGTAAAGTTGAGAAAATATGGTAATAAGGTTAGTTTTGTGTTTAAACAGTTCCACAAGGATTTGAAGAGATTGCCTATGCAGCCTGTAAAAAGGAAGCTTTTGTTAAAATATACATGCTCACAAACCCATATTACCTTTTCCTTGGAGCAAATATAAATTATTTTTTCTCTCCAGTGAAACACTTCCTCACTATGACTTGCTGTGATTTTATATTTATGACATCACATAAGCTTTCTCTTGTGTTCCCACTTTGTCTCTCTTTATCTGACAAAAAGTTCACAAGTGTGGGAAGAATTGACAGTTGTTTGTTCATGGCCATGACAAGATTCAATTCAGGCAGTGTGAAACTCAAAAAAAAGAGGTGCTTCAAGCATTACTACAGCTTCCAAAGGAATCCATACATTAGTTAAATTACATAATAACTGAAAAGTCTTTGGTCGGTGTGAACATTACTTAGCAACAACTGAAACGCTGGTGCATTATAAACATTGTTCTCAGACTAAAGTTGAAAATACAGTGCTGCACCAGCTACAAAGCAGAAAAGTAACTGTTACAGCTGAACCCAGGACAGTTACTTTATTAAAGTAGCTACAGCCAAAAAAAATAATACATCTCAATCTCCTCATATGCTTTATCTACATTGTCTTTGCTTAATCTCCCTGAGAGCTCAGTTTTAAATATGCATTACAAACGTGCTTTCATGAATAGATGCGTTAATAATAATACTGACATTTGTATTCAAAATTCAGCTAGCTCACCTTTAGGGACCCTTTGTTTCAAAGACTTGATTCTTTATTAGTGTAGCTAACAAGGTTCCAGTTTCTCAATATCAGTCTCCTGTTTACTCCTAATTTGTAATATCACAACCTTTCCTTAACCTCAGCTGCAGAGAAGTCTTCCTGATTTTATTTTAGACAGCAAAGTTGCATTAATTCCTCAATGCAGATTCAGATCAATGAAAATACAATGTTGAAAAGTCTTTTTTATCCAAAGAATATGCTAGGTTCTTAGTAGCAGCGCCTCAGTATGTCCCCAGGATACAAAAAATCCCAATTGTTCATCTCTTTGCTCCAACTAGAATGATGCTTATACCTGAAAATTTCAGCAGCAGACCTGTATCATGAACATTTTCAGATTTTTCCAACAGCTCTGTCTTCAGTAAATGTACAGTTAATGTCTTCAGAAATAAAGGAGAACATCTCAAGCCCATGACATTACTATTTTTATTAAAAATTACTATTATTATTAAAACATTATTAGTTTTAATAAAGTAAAATGCTGTTTTCCCAATCACATTTATACTATTGCGTCATAGTGTATCAATACCTTTGGCTAGAGTAATTTATGAAGATATAAAAGGTGGTGAAACAAATTATCATTTCTAAGAGTCATTTAGGTGGTAATTCATGTACTAAATTATTTCATTACAGGGCATTTCATGATCATTTCTAAGAGTCATTTAGGTGGTAATTCAGGTACTAGATTATTTCATTATAGGGCAAAATACTCACAAAGGTAGCTTTTTTCTTCAAATGTGATTAGATTTAAGAAAGTTTTTCATTTAGCAGAACAGAATAGTCTAGCTGTACTACTGGAGAAAAAATTTGACATCAATAAAATAAATGAGAAGTGTTTAGATTGTGTATGTATTCTTAACACACTGATCACTACCATCTTTCAGTGTTGGAGAGTATTTAGAATTTTGAGGCCTAAGCTGCTTATGACTTCTTAGTCTTGCCAGTAGTAAATTTTCCACCAGACCCTCTCTCTTTAGATGCCATAAGCTCATACTAACCTGCACAAATGCACAAAATCTTTCTCTTATTTATTTAAGATCATTAACTTAAGCTCATGTCACGTTAAAAAAAGACTATTAACAGAACACTGTAGAGCAAATTCCCCAACAAACAGCCAGGACTATCTTCTGGTTGCTTTGATGGTTCAAGAGAAATTAAAGAATAACTGCATCTTCCATCCTTCCATTTGACCTAGTTACTTCAAGATGCACTTTCATCCAGGTAGAGTGAAAAAGGTTTTCACATTTGTATGACATATTAATGATAAGAATTCAGTCAAGAATTTCTATTAGTTCTGTTAAAAAAGAACCTCAGCAGAGAAGGGAATTTCATTCTTTGGTGCTGAAACTCCAGGTTTATAAGGTGAACAGACACCTTAAGCCCAAGCATCTCTTCTGTACAAAGATGAACAATGACCAGTTTTATAGCAGATCATTCAGACAAAATGCCAGAAAGAATCCTCCAGTTATGCAACTTAGAGAATAAAGTCAATGTCAAAAAATGGAGCTATTAGAAGACACATCTTCTTTTTCTTTCTGTTAGGAAGAAATGAATTTTTAGTAGTATAGGGTTCTGGACAGGGGGATTTTTTGGTATCTAACTGAAGTCAATGTCTGTTACAGGGCCAGAGCTTAGAGGCAGATATTAGCAATGAGCTGAATGGTTTTTAAGAAGCATTAATATATTCTCAGGGCTGACACAAAGAGTATTTCAGACCGTTATAAAAATATGATCACTGAATTATGTAAAAAGAGAGTCATCATGATCAACTATACTGTTGAAAGTTTCCTACCTCATTTTCCATGCTATTAGAAGTTGCAAACTCACACTGACTGGTCTTTACTAAAAAGACCATCTACCATCTAGTGTTTGCTGCTTTTGCAAGATGAGCTAAAATATTGTCCTACCTTTGACAACTGCATGAGAACATCTGCTATATTTATCAAAGTCTGCATATTTTTTCACAAAAAAATGATGCAGTTTCCAGTGTTGATCCTTATCTCCTGTTCTTAATGTCCACACCACAGCAACTATAAACGTAGATCCAAAGCTGCACTATTTAGAAAACAAACTATTTTAGAGGGCCTGAGACTTAAATCTAAACAGAAAAAAATAAAGCAAATTGGAACTAAAACTGGCTGAATTCATGAAGCAGGTACAAGTAACTGATGAAGAAGAGCTTTTGTAGTGTTTTCTGTCCTGTAGATAGATTTAGAAATAATTCTCATTTACATATATTTCCACATTATACTCTTTAAACAAAACCCAATCAGCTCAGAAAAATACAAAAATATTAATTTCAAGCAGTTACTGATCACACAAAAATAAAGCTTCTGAAGTTTTAAGACCTCAGTGGAGATTTAGAAAATTTTATTGTATTTGTCCTAGTGCATACATAGCTTACATAACCCTGATGACTTTCAATAAATCTATAGGTCATGCTCTTTCCCAATAGTTCATATTGAGCTACAAAATAATTTAAATGTATAGAGTAGCTCTGAGACTATCACTGAACTCTTTTCACATTCTTGCTTAATGATACAAATGTTAGAAATACATAGAAAAAAGTGTTAATTTTTGAAAGAATCACATACATAGCCGCGTAAAAATCCCCTTATATAATATAAAAAGAACACAGATTCTGAGCAATTTTGTATAAAAGTAAGCGCGATTTTCCTTCTCCAGAAATCTTTTTCCCTGCAGATTTTCAACTGATTTCTTTTGGTATGGACACTTTCAAATTATGTAGGTTCTCAGTCATCAAGTATTAACTATCACCCACACACAATCATCAGTAAATACTAATTGCTCCTATTTAGCTGCCTCCAGGCCTTTAGATATCTAACTGGACAGAATGGGATGTCCCAGTGCTATAAATAAGTGCTGGAAATTAAAGATCTATATAAGATAGAGCTCACTGTAAATCTGTACTTTTTGATAGTAAATATAATCTTTACACTTCTGTAGAAATAATTCATGGATTATTTCAGTGTTAACACTATCCTACTACGGCTGAACCAGTGGAGTATTTCCATGTTTTTCAGTATTTCTCTCGGTAGTAAAAAGTGAAAAGGTTTTGCTTTGGAAGAAAAATCAAGAAAGTCAATAAAATTTTTTCTGGGATGTGAAGCTGGTATAGATAGTATTGCTTATATACTGGAAGACTTCTGTCAGTTCTTGACTGCCCCTTTCCTGCTTCTATCAATAAAACTCATTGATCTACTGTTCATTTCCAAAAGATGGCGGAAGATTTTTTTCAAATGTCTTTCAAACTACCTAGAAGTGAGCATTCACATAATTATTTTATGAAAAATGCTCCTGTTGTTCTAAAGAGTCTTTAGTGTCTAGGGAAGGCATAGTGAAGTTTCAAATAAAATGATTTCATTAAAGATATTCAGTCCCTTAAGTTGTTCAATTTTGCATTAAAATCATTACTATCTCAAATGTAGCAAGAAAGGTATTTGGAAAGTGGTGGCAGTTGTAAACATAAAATGCACACATTTTTCTTTACTGAAAAGAGTTGTGTACATGTGCATACTGAATATATATAAATCTGTATGTGTAAAGCTACTCCTTTTTCTTATGTGTCTTACTCTTACAAAATATTTGCCCAGGTTTTCATGTTTCTTTATGGAAAATTACTCCAGCATTTATGGTTAATAGTTTTATCTCTTCACTATAGTCCCATCGCAGATCGAGGTTTGACCTAGGTTTAGCATCTTGCCTTACAAAGTTATTCAAAATTAATCATGCTAAAATTAGACAAATGCTGTTTAGCCTCCAATTTGAATCTGCTTCTGTGTAAGAACTGTTACTGGTCATTATGACAGTATCTAAATATCACTGCCAACTGCGGAAGACTGGGGTTTCATGTGCTTTCAGTATTGACACATACTCAAAATCTGTTTCAAAAATACGTAACACAATCTCAAACAAAAACTGGTCTCAAACTTAAATGATCAACCGAATACTTCTCTATTAAAAAGAAAACATGGTCTCTAAGAACACCCTTCTATAATGAAAAATTGTAGCAATTGTAAAATGAATGATATTGCTATAATCACGACTGGAAATATAAATTGTTCTCCTATGAACTTTCTAAATTCCCTGACCAATAAAACACTATACAATTAAATAACAACTAATTGATTTTTACATTAATATAGTCAATCAATAGGCCAAATTCCCCATATTCTCATTGAGCAGGAGATCACCATTATTCCATTAGCTTCAGTGGCACCACACCAGACAAGACCCTGCGTTAGAATGAGGCCCAAAGCTTTTGAATACTAATATAAATTATACTATGAAACTTTTTAATTTATATTATAACTTCTTTAGAAAGGATGCAGTACTTGTTTCTTCAAATAATTATTTCAGCATACCTCTTTCAACGCGGACCTCTTGGTCCTGTTCTGCCCCCAGATACAAATTCACAACTTTTGCATTGAACTTAATGATTTGCATCTTGCTCAAGCAAAGTGTCAGAGGAACTCTTCACAGAAAGAGGTGAGGCTGGTTTGTTTATAGAAGTGGTTTCTAAAACAGCTAAATCTTGTCCTTTTTTGTTGATATTTCTTATAGGTAGAAGTATACCATTGTTAAAATTATAAGTAAAATGCTGAACATTGCTGACTCTATGAAAGACAACTCAAAGACATACAAATGCAGGTTCTCTACAGATTTTTTTAGAACAGAATGAATACTAGTTGGACTCTTTACATAGTCAGGAGGGTTATATACGGTTCAACTAGGAAATGAAGGCCAAAGCTTGTACCTAAGGATGAAACCATTCTGTTTGAAAAAGGTCAACATATCAGACAAAGAGAAGGAACTCTAAGAGGTCATTTGGTCTACCTTTTTTGCTCTCACACACCATACCTAGATGATCCTGGCAGACTGTCATCTATCATGCCATCATATTTTCTTCAACAAAGAGAAATATGTATTATTCATTGCACAGTAATATAAAAAGGTACCATACTCTAGCCAACGAATTCTTACTAAATTCTGTTTCTGTACATTACCCATTGTCTGCCTTTTCTGATGCACTTGAGTTTTCTGTGCTGATGGAATACTATCATGAACTCACTTTTGTCCACTTATGTAAGCTAAATACATGTACAAAAGCTTGGGTTTCTTTGGATTCGTTATTGACCAAGATCAAAATCTCCCTTTAGTCAGGCAGCAGGAGTTCTTCAGACTTCACCTCAGTTGTCTTCCTTCTTTGCCAAGTTACCATGTAACCTTAAGTCTCTTTTAAGCACACCGATTAACAACTTTCTCCTTCTAAAGGTGAACATGGATAGAGTTCAACAAAAAATTTCCAGCAAACTATAAAAAGTCTCAAAAATAAAAGCACACATCAAAACCACATTGAAATGAGTAAAATATTATGAGATAGTTTTGTCAACAAAAGAAACATACATTAGAACAAGATCCATATTAAAAAAAAACAGAGTATTCTCTTGAACAGCGTCTAGGGATATAGCATACTTCATTCTGTTGGACACTGCCGTCTCTGTCTCTTCCCTCAACAGGTACAGAAAGTCAGAGTGAGTTCTTCAGATTCACATAACGAAGATTCACATTAGTGAAGCACAAACAGTTAAAAAGACTAAGCACAGTCTGGAAGTGCCTGTTTCTGTACATGGAGTACAGATAGACATGTAGGGTGAGTACCTCAAATGTGTGCATCCTCATCTACTACTACCTATCAGCTTGGTTATATGAACCCAATCATAACTAATCTTAGCTGACACCTCTAAGGCATTCTTTAACCACAGGAGAAGAGAATACTCAGAACAGTTTTTCATTTGCTGGGGTGCTTTTGCTAAAGCCATTTTATTTTGCATAGAAGTGAAAGGTAAGCAAAGATGAATTCCTCACCTAGTCTAAGACTATTTCTGTTGCAAAATGGGTTTCACTAACCCACACTCATGGGTTAGTGGCTCTACGGACTGTTAATTTATTTGTATAAACTAGATCAATGTCAGCAGGGCATTTCTTGTCCTCCAAAAATCTGTAGCCCAGTGGCTAAGGAAGCATTTCTAAGGTGGAAATAAAAGTTCAAAACCCCACACCCAAACAACGAAAATCATTAAACACAGATTTCTGAGATCTGAGCTATGAGTAAGGTGAGTGCTGAGCTATATCATACAGGACCACATCACCATTTATTTTGCCTGCCTTAGAGATCAATTATATGAATCAACAACATTTATCAGGCTAAATAATATTTCACATGTTGAATGAAAAGTGGTTTTAGCTTACAAAAAGTTGAGGAGAAAGGAGGAAAGGAAGGGAAAGAAAAGAAAGAGGGAAAGGAGACTAGGTGCCTGTGTTTTCCATGGGGAGAGTAGAAATACATTAGATGACACTTAAGTAAGAAAAAAATTAAATAAATGCACAAAACTTTCTACAATTAGCACTTGTAAAAAATTGGCATAGGAACTTCATTTTTTTTCTGACAAGCAACAAGGACGTGTAGTATGAAAATACATAGCAGGAGTGGAATAATGACAAGATACAACCAGAAAATAGCATACATTTACAACTGGAGCAGGAAAAAGCCAATTGGCTAAACTACCTATGGGAGTACAGGTTTTATCACCTCAATATAAACCTTTCTCAAAATACATGGTTGCAAAGTTACCTGATAGAACAGATCTTCAGAAAGAAATGTTCAAGCATGTCAGTATGGGTTCCTGAATGTTTTTCAGTTTCACAACTGCCTTTTCTGGGAATACCTAGCCTTCCTACATTTCATTGTCAATAAAGAAACAATTGTATTCCTTTTTTTTCTACTGACAGAAAGGTTGGTTTGCTGAAAATTAAAAAGGAAAGAGAATTCCATGGAAATCTCTGGTATAAAGAAGCCCTGTCAGATGAGCAACATTACAAGGCAGAGAGATTTGGTAACAAAATGCCACAAAGCAGCAAGTAGATGAGATTGTTTTCATATTTTTAATCTGTCTGACATCAGCTAATAAAGCAGATAGATGGCAGGGGATACAGATAAAATATTCTGGACATTTTGCTTTTGAAATTAATAAACTTGATGAAAACTGGTGCTCTGTTAGCTTTAAAATAAGGAATTGACATAAAAAGTGAAGGTGTTAATTATGTGAAATGTATTTTTTTTGGTTGTAAACGTTTTTCAACATGTAAAACACATATCTCACAATGCGTTGTAATAAAAATACTTAACTGCTTCATGTGCGTAGTAATACTGGTTGTTACAATACTTTACAGGCCCTACTGGCAGCAACCAATTCTGAAATGAAACCACTTCTGGTGAGTATACTACATCTGCCCTTTTTAGGAAACCTAACAGTAGTTGATATGCCTTGTAGAGCAGAAGCTATGCAGGGAACACAGAGGTGAAAAAAAGGCATATTGAAACTTAATCAAGAATGGCTATGCTAACGTTTCACATCACCTAGGAAACCCAGGTAGTTAGAGGTTATGTGCAATTTCTACTTTGAAAAATTACTACCTGATTTTCATACCAAACATACTTTTCAGATGCCTTCCGAGCCCTACATTTCTCATGTTACTGAAAGACAAACAAGCCAAACCCAACATTTCTATATTGTTTACTCCCTCCAGTCCCTAGAAGCAGGCAGATTTTGTATATTCTGACCACTCCTCTGTCCACAGCCCAACTGAAAGCATGGTTTCCTGTGGGTGACCTTATAGAAGGCAAGAACTGACCATGTCTTTCAGGTGGTGAGTGGGCAGTCAGACTGCAAATGCATAATGTCATTGCTACTGTCCCAACCTTGACCAAGGTTTCACAGCAAGATTCTCATCCTAGAAGAATACTTCAAATAGATGCCACTGAAACACAGACCAGACCTCGTTGTGTTTACTCAGCATAGGCCTCAATAAAGCCAAATGCCAGTTTACATCTGCTGAGTCTTGTCGCGACACGGGAGTCACTGACACCGCTGAGCTGACCAATATGATCCAGCGAATGCCATTTATTGTCTGTTAACACACTGCTTATAGAACAAACGAACAAGCACGAGCATCATAACAACTTCTGATTGGTCTGACAACACTGT
>WYDI02001587.1:0-18155 GCA_009867235.2 Psittacus erithacus
ATGGGTAGCAAGCTTTGGGAGGGTGGGCGGGGCAGCGGCAGCCCGGCTTGTGTCTGTGTGTATATTGGCCGGGGCGGGGAAGGGAGGGGGCCGTCCCTAGTAAGTTCCGTGGGGAGGAGGGAGTGAGTGAGAGTCAGTGAGGCGCAGGCGGCGGGAAGAGGTTTAAATAGCGGACGCAGCGTGAGTCCCCTTTCCCTCAGTTCCCTCTCCCTGGTGTCGGGCTGCCCGGTCGCGCTCGCCGCCGCTCCTCTCCCTCCACCGGGGCAGACAGAGGTGCCCGGTGCCGCTTCCCTTCCCCAGCCCGCCGCGGAGCCGCCTGCCCTCACTGCTGAGGGGGGGCGGCCCTCAGTCGCTTCACGCCGCAGGGAGGAGAGGCCGCGGCGGGTCCTGCTCCCGGGCGGCCCCTCACTAAGTTTCCCCCGGTGAGGTGAGGCGCGGGGCGGGAGCCGCTCCCTCCCTCCTTTCCTTCAGCAGCCGGGCCGGTCTCGCCTTCCCCGCGGGGCAGGGGGGTGGGGAGAAGAGGGGGGTTGGCTCCCGGCCGGCCGTTGAGGAGCGTGCCCGGCAGCCGGGCAGCTTGTCCCGCCGGCCCAGCGCCCGCGTCCCCTCCCCTGGCTGAGCGGGCGCGGCAGCCCTGCGGCTCCTTCGGGGAGTGGGGAGAAGACATGAACCCCCACCCCGCTGACCCTTATCTCCGTGCTGGGTAGGGAGCTCCCACCGCCCCCGGCGCTGATCACCCCCCGGTGCCGGCTAGCTCCACACTTTTAGAGCGGCAGGGTGCAGTTGTGGGGGTTTCCTCTCGTTATTTCATGTGTTGGTTGGGTTTGCGGGTGCCCAGCTGTATCTGGAAGGAGTTGTGGATCTTTTCAGCCGCAAAGGCTTGCTTGTCTTGCTGACCTCTGTTCAGTCCCTGCGAGTGGTCCACGGGAGTCGGTGGGCCGTAAGGTGAAAAGCACTGGTTGAAACGAGTACCAATGTCTTTGATGAGCATACGTGAATGTTTCGGTACTAAAACCAAGAGGGCTGATCTTGCAGACTGTCTCCACTTGTGTGTCTGAGGGAATAAAATCACTTTTTGGAGTGTTAATCCCCGGGCGATTGACATAAAAGCTGCTTTCTTGGGAATATGTAGAGGGCAGTGTCAACCGTAACACATACCCTCTTAGGGAAGCCCTGGGTGAAGCTTCTTACCGTGATCTGGGCACCTCAGTGAAACGGGAGGCACTTTGTCAGATCTTTAAGCTGTGAGTTCTGAAGCATAACTAAGAAAGTGAAAACGTACTGATCAGAAGCTGTGCATGCAGCAATACGAACTTGCTTCTGTTGTTGAATTCAGTGGCAAAAGTTGTTTCTCAATGCAGGTGCTTGCTATTGCCAGTAGGTATGTTTCAGGTAGCGTGCTGTTGTGGTTTGTGGCATTCAAGAGACCCCCAAACCTGTATCCATTAATGTGGCTTGTTTCCTGTCTTTTGTAAACATTGTGGTTATGTTATTTCTGGTCTGCAGAAGACTGTAGAAAAAATAAACACAACTGCTTCCAGGAAGATAAAACACATGTAGCACATGTAATGGTTTGAAACCCCAAGTCCTATTTAACAAATGTATTTCTTAGAATATCCAATAACATTATTCATTTTCAACGTGCGTGGGCCCCGTTGCAGGGAAAGCATCTATCCACCACAAAGCGCTGGTGATAAATAAAAGGAAAAGTGTCATGTACTTGAGGGTTAGATTCTTTTCAGTTTTTGACTGCAAACTGTTTACTTGTCTTTACTCTGAGCATTCAGTCTGGTACTGACAATCATCAGCAAATGTATGTCTAAACATAATTTGGTAAGCCCAAACCAGGTGCAAAGCCTTTGTTTAAAAAGTATATTAGTAAAAACATTTGCGTTAGTTACACCTGGGATTAGTATTCATGTCTAGACTTGATCTTGGGGCCAGATTCTGCCAGAGGATTTGTGTAAAGGAGGATTTTAACTCCATTAAGGCTCTTTGAGCTTGTCAAGTAGAGGACTGAAAACTTAGTTGTTGCTGTATTTACAAATGTGTCATTGTAAATCCTTCCAGTTGCTTCTGTCTGTCTTAAATATTTTGTAAGCTAATATTTGGAAGGAAATATGCTGTTCAGTATTCCATATCATTGATGTTGCAGAACAGCTTGAACTTGGCAAACTTTAACTCTTCTGGCCTGTGATGCTTACAGGGACTGAAGAAGTGTGGCTTCCCAGGTAATTTACGAAGTCAAGTATGTATTTGTCCACGTATGTTTTGTGTAATCTCTTAATGGTCTTTCTTGACAAAATAGTAGCTAATTTAATGTAAAACAATTTTCGATAAGGGTTATGTGCTCAGACTGTATCTGTCTGTAAACTGCGGAATTATTGGTGAAGGATTGTCAGACATTGGTAGCCAAAGTTAAAAGCTTTGCTTAATGGAACAGATGGCCAAGCAACCATCATGTCAGAGAAAACAGCATGTATTCCGTGTATTCTTAGTTTAACACAAGAGGGAGCATGTCTAATCTTTAACCTTTAAATATTGCAACTTCAGAGAGGAAGCTTTAAGTGTGGAGTGTCGACTAATTTATGTCGGGGCTCCACGTGCAAATATTGATACAACCTATACATATTTCTGGCATGTTTTCAACTTTAGGTTGCAGCTGTTAATTTGTAATAGAAATGTTGGTGTGATAAATGTGGAGATAAGAACTAAGCTAATGATACTTTGAGCTTGTTAAATCTGTAGTTTCCTGCTGAATTTAACAAAATATTTATGGTTATTGTGGGGTTTTTTGGCTATGGTTATTCATATACTGGGGTTGTACTTTGTTCTTTAATATTAGATTAATAAATGTCTTGTGCTTAACCTACCATATGAAATTCTAAAGCTGAGACTTCATTTAATTAAATTTAGTTTAATTACCAAGTCAACTTTGCTTTTACAGTCTTATAAATTCTCCTGCATTATTTTTAAATAGGAACTACATATTTGGGTCTACTAAGGAGGTTTGTGCATCTTGTTTATTTTTGCTTGTCCCCGACTGGTGTAAAGGGAAGAATAAAAATGAGCTTCCGTTTTGTATTTCTTGGCATTGTCCAATTGAATCAGAATCTATTAATGCTTGTCCTCATGAAGTGTCTTATTAATGGGAAACAGCAATTAGTTAAAACTAAGCAGTGCGTTCAGAGTACTCCAGACCTTTAGGAGAACATTGCTTATTTGGTGTTATCTTAAAGATGTTTCTAGTAGTCTTCCACTTTGCTCCAGATTAATGATTAGAGAAGAACATCTGTCTACCATTGAGCGCTGCATGTAGATTAT
Organism: Psittacus erithacus; assembly: GCA_009867235.2. NCBI lineage: Eukaryota > Metazoa > Chordata > Aves > Psittaciformes > Psittacidae > Psittacus > Psittacus erithacus. Next base: position 3,322 of record WYDI02001587.1, read on the forward strand.
ATGTCTTTCAAAAACATAACTGTATGTTATTTGGTGGAGCAAAGCAGAAACCTTAGGGCTCTGCTTCCATGTACCAAAGAAAACTGCTGTGGATGGAGACTTTTCTACACTTGCTTCTCTTCCCTCTTTGTGGATGTTCTAACCTTTTTGCTGGGGTGGCAGAAGTGACTAAGAGTCACCATCATTTCTTGGTTTAGTAGCTGAGACTAGCACAAGCCAGTGATACAAAGTCCTGCATTAGACTGGGCAGGAGAACAGGTTGTGTCACTGGCCAGAAGAGCTCTCTTGCTGTGAGTAGATGGGTGACGATTCTGCTATCCGTCTTAAAATGGGGAAGTAGAAGTCTCCACTATATTCTTCTGGTGACTTAGGATGGTTGTGAAATATTTAGGACCTTACCTTTAATCTATGTTTTTTTTCCCTGGATAATAGAAGAAATTTTGTTAATTTTTAACTACTACTGTGCATAACATTGAGAGGTTAAGGTGTTCCTATCAAAGCAGCTTGCCTTCAACATCTGCTTTTGTATGACAGAAATGCACAATGACCTGTACTAATATTAGATACCTTGAGAGAGATACTTAGTAATTGTTCTGACTTTTAGAAGATAATGAGGATGAGACAATTCCTACTGGGGAAATTGTTGCTTTACTGAATTTCATTAGATCTACTAGTTTACTCTCCAGGGAGTCATAAACTGCAAATTCCTGTTGAAATGAGTGCTGTGTGGCCAAGACTAGTGACTGGTGCAGCAGGAGCATCTACAACCAGGGAGTTTATTTAACTTGTGAATGTAAAGGTACTCAGACCTCCAGATCTCCTGTATAAAGCGTATTGTTGACTTACCCTGTTGCTATAAGGGTGACCAGCAAACATCGATCTAGCAAACATCATGATCTAGAGATGCAAGGGCTATATTGATAGAAAGGTGTTGCTGGAACACTGGCTGGTATTCTGGCCTCAAATACCAGCCCCAAGACACCTCCAGTCCCATACAGTGCAAGCAAACAGATCAGACCAAGCACCGGGACAGGGAGCCCAGGAAGTAGTGGAGTCCTCATCCCTGGAGGTATTTAAAAAGCATGTAGATATGGTGCTTAGTGACACGGTTTAGTGGTGGCCTTGACAGTGCTGAGTCAGCTGTTGGACTTGATGATCTAAAAGATCTTTTCCAGCCTAAACAATTCCATGAGTCTTATGCACAGCAACCAAATGTTTGTAATGGATTGCTCCATTTTAATGGATGCTACTTGATTTTCTGTACCATGTATTCAATGGTACTGCGGAGTCAGAAATTCAGAGCAGAGTGATGCCTAATTTGATGAATTGATACATTGAGTTGTAAGGATGGAATGAACTGCCTGTTGTCTTGGCTATTCCCTATCAGTGAAAAAGGGGCAAAATTTAGACTTTGGTTTTCTTGCCCAGCAGACTTCAGGCGATTGCACATTTTTGACATTAAATGCCTATTTTTTTTACTTTAAAAGACAGTAATATTATGACTACAGTTCTGTTTTCGATATTGTAACTTTAAGTGTATAACTAAAAGGTGTATTAGTGCATCTGGCTTATGTAAATAGCCTGGAGAAATTGGTGGTTTTATTTCTGTGTCTGAAAGGAAATTACCAAGAATGTAAAAACCCAACGCGCAAACAAAAAACCCTCCCCCCAACCAAACCCCAGCGATTAACAACAGCAGGAGAGAGTGTCCTGATGCGACACAGCTTAGAGCATCCTTGTGAAGCCGGAATTGCAGATCAAATGCTTTGTTTCCTTATTTTAGCATGATTATAAGGACACTTTCCTTATCAGGGGGAAATGTAGATGCACTCAGCAATTGAGGTTACAAAGTTACCGTAATGGATCGGAGTTGAGACCTCAGTGGAGGCCTTTGTCTGTGCTGAATCAGCTGTGTGAGTGCACAATTTAACATCTCTGCTACTCATCTGGTACCTTTCAGGCAAGAAGTTATTTAGAAATTACTCCATTTTTACACAAAACGGTTTTTAGGTGTCAAAGTATGTATTAATTTGCTTTTCTATTAAAAAGGGGGGAGCAAAATTCACAAAAGAGATCAAATTCTTGTGAAATCTCATTTAAAAAGAGTATTTGCATAAAAAGATGGCATGTGGGACTGAGTGCTAAAGTGCACAGACTCCTGCAACTTTATGAATGGATGCTTTGAAATGCAAAGGGGGGTGGGGGTTACCTGTGGGCTAATTTTTAATCATGACCGTTTTTTTTGGGGGGGTTATTTTTCTTTCTGAATAACAGCCCCCTGAAAACTGGGGGGGGGGGTTTAGAAAGAAAGTGCTGACACTGCCTTAACTCCCGTGCAGTGCCCTGCGTGCTGCTGCAGTAATTGCCCAGGCAGTGCTTGCTGCTTTCCTGCCATTGTGCTTTACGTTCCTTTAATTCATTTCGTTTTTAACTTTGGGAAAGTTTGCTATTATTGAAAGCCCCCGGCGTATGTGCAAAGCTGGAGGAGTGAGGCTGTCGGAGTAGCATGGACTTGTTCATCTCAGCCTGATCTTGTCAGCAACAGCAAAGCAGAGGGAGAGGAACTCCGGCTGGGGCAGCGCTCCAAAGGTTCGTCTGTTATTTTTATACCTAAATTACGTCTTAGTAGCAAACTACTCGGATCGCGGAGCGTTGCCGGCGGTGTGGAGATGCCGGGGTTGGGGATAGGTGTGTGTTTAGCCGTGGGGTGTGTGTGCGGGAGGGGAGGTTTTGCCTCGGTGTGTGTCGGGGAGAAGGGAGTATGTGTGTGTGTGTGTGTGTGCTGCGAGCGGGGAAACGCTGAAGAAGAAGAAACCCTGTTGGTTCTCCATGCAAATGACCGCTTTGGTTGTAACAAAAGCCTTGATGTTAGGCTTGGAAAAATGATCTGACAGTGTAACAACCCCAGGCCACTTTCGCCATGTTTTTGTTTATTCATGTTTCATTCCCTTTGCCGTTGCTATCGCGCAGATGTTTCTAATTTCACTGCTTTTATTTTGTTGGTTCTTTTAACACCGTTGAACCTTTTTGGAGTTAGCAAGAAAATGTGTGAAAGAATGTTAACTAAACAGAGAGGTGTTGCAGATGTTTATACTTTAGTTCTCGCCTTGCGCCTGACGATACTGGCAGAGGGATACAGTGCATATGAAGGAACGTAAGAAGCATCTGTTTTAACTACCAAGCTTGTAATTTCGAAATGTGCTCATTGTAACTTGAATATTAACATAAACAGATGAAGTGAGCACGTTCCCGGTACAGTGGGGCCAGTCGAGATCTCATTTGTTTGCTGCTGTTTTGGGAAAAAGAAAAGGGGGATAAAAAAGAAGGCGAGTGAGAGCAAGGAGAGGAATATCTGTGACACAACATGTATGCTCCTAGATAAACTCCTGCCATCTCGGAGTGCCTTTAAATATTTGAACAGCTTCTGCTAAGTCAAATAATAATTGGTTACCATGAGAAACAAAAAAAAAAGTCTTAATAGAATAGTTGAGCACACTAATGAAAATCTGAATGTAAAATTGCCTTGGATCATTCAAAGAATTGAATTAGACAGAAAATCTTTTCGATGACAGACATAGTATCACATTTAAACATTTTAGCCCTCTGAGATCCTGGGAAACAACACACACAGTACAGAAATAGCAGAGGTGGGTGGTATGTTATCTTACAGTTGCATACATTGAAATGTAATCGTATACTAAGGATATTAAAATCAGTCTGGTTTTAGGATTTTATGCTTGTTGAATGCATCTAGGCATACAGAAATAAAATCTGGAATCTTAAAGGACAATGATTCAATGTCCGGAGCCTGTGGTTAAATCAGATGTGGTAACTATGGTGAGAGGTAAAGTTACTTAGCTTCTCACAGACCATGCATATATGGATTTCTTTTCATATAATGGAGATTAAGGAGAAAAGGATTAGAAAATCTGAAGAGAAATTTTGAGCAGGAGACCTGTAGCCTTGCTCTGAGAATTAACACTGAGGAGGCTTTTAGAACAGAGGCAGGGTGAAAGTAAACACTCTCTTGTAATATATATTGATGATAATTCTAGAAAGGAATCTTTCTGGTTGGGAATATCAACTGCAGCTCATGCATACAGGAATGAAATCAATCCTCTCCATATTAAAATAATCCTCCTACTCCAACACAGCAAAACCAGAACCCAGCATAGATTTTTACATTACCGAGTGATGATGTGAAATCAGGTAAAGTCTGATATTCTGAATTAACTCATTTTAGGTTCTTGCAGGATTAAGCAATATTGATTTATTTGGATTGTATAGCATTCTTATTTTTCAGCATGCATATGATATATAGTTAGGATTTATTTTTATTAACTTCAAAAATGGTGGTCATGTGAAGTGGAAAAGAAAATCAGAGCTTGGTGCTCTGGCTGGTAAGTACTGGGGATGTTTGAAATGCAGCCAGAGAGACTTTGACCATGTATCTGATTTTCCTTGAGTTGAGAGGGTTCAGTGTTAACCTGGGCTTTTAATGGAAGAGCTTCACATTGTGCTGATCACCTCAGAGGCGTATGGGAAGGATAGTCGTGCTTGCATGTAAGTGTCCTATGTTCTGAGAGAACCACTAGAGATGCTAATTAGTGATCAGTTATTCGGAATACTTAATACTTAAGAAACAGGAAGGGGAGATGTCAGGTTTAATTTCCATTCTAGAGGGACCATTTTCCTATCATAGTGAACAGTACATTCACTGTGGCAGTGGAGAGGCATCTTAGGGTATGAGGCATGTTCAGGTTGCTAGTAATACAGATTAAAAACTACTGGGGTTTGGGCCATGTATTAGAAATATGTTTAATAAAATATTTAAAAGTTGAGTTTCCTCCCTACTCCCCACCCAACATAGTGGTTGAAAACCGCTTATGGGAAGTGTGCGGAAGAACCGGTAGTTCAGCATAGTCTAGGCACTTGGTGTTGCAAGTCTTAAGGTGTTTATAGCTTTGCTAGGAAACGCTTTTAGCTTTTTTTGGGTCATAAGCCCACATTTTCCTTTTTCAAGTGTTATCAGATCTGTGTTCAGGAGACTGCATTTGCTGCAATGGTGCCACAGTGTGGGTTAAACCTGTGAGTGGAATGTACAGTTTTGGACTTAGGGCAAAATGTCAAATGGTAAACCCAACAGCAGCATCATTCATATTTGTTACAAACTGTTTTCACAATAGAAATGGTCAACTCAACATTTATTGATTTTTCGATTCTTGAGAAGTATTAAAAGCTCGCTAATTGTATTCTGTCCTAATAGGAAGAAGAGGAAAAGGAATTCCATTGCAGCTGTTAGTGGACAATGTTTTGCTTTTATTCCTATTGTTGCAGTCGACATTTGTGTGGAATTGTACATTCTTATTGCATTAATAATGGCTTATTATTTCAGATGAAAATTTTTATTCATATAAAGATTGCTATTTTAGTTTGATGCAGAAAGCTTCCATAAACTAGAGCAAAATTCTGATCTGTCTATTGATGTGTGAAAATTTATTTCATTCTTCAATGACTTTCAGAATTGTTTGATCATCCCCCTTTATTAGGATGTACTATATTTAAGAGTGATATAACTGATGTTTCAGACACAGGACACTGTACAACCTAATGGACAGGAATAGTGGCATCAGAGCAAATAGTGTTTTCCTTGCTTTGCTGTTGGATTAGGGCAAGTCAATTCACCTTTCTGTTTTCCACCTATGGAAGGGGTATAATGGTAATTCCTTTTAAAGTACTTCATTATCTACTGATGAAATTTTGAGACAAGCAATATTTTGTCTTACAGCAGCACTCATGACCAATGAATGGTGAAATCTCACATAATATTTGCATCAAAAGCGTTAAAAAAATGAAATCACAACTGATTTGGTAATAAACTGTTTCCAGAAAAAAGCTCTGGGGTAGCACTGTTGTTTTATTTCCACACTGTTGCTGCTAATGTATTAAGTTTTTTGGGTAGCTGAATATCAGGTGGCTGCTTAGTACGTTGGTATGGAGCATTGGTGGATTATCAATCTCTTAAAATTTATAACAGAAGATAAACCTTCATTGACTTGTTCAGCTCTTCTGTTGGGATTCAGCCAGGAGGGTGTTGTTAGCAGCGCCTTAGGATATTGAGAAAGAAAAGAACCCTTCATTACCCTGGTAAGACTATTTACATTGGTATCAAAGAACCTCTGACCTTCTCGATTAAATTTGTAGATTATAAATCCAAGAGATCTCAAACAGCTAAAGAGTTTCACTTATTCACCTCAGTAGACCCAGTGACATGTAAGGGCTTTCAGGATTAAAATCTCCTGTATTTATCTTGTTCTTTTTGTTCTTGGTCGTGTAAATTCTCCAGTGCAATGCAAAGTTGGAATGCAATGGAACAGGTCGCCCAAAGAAGTGGTAAATGCTTCACCTCTGGCAGTGTTCAAGGCCAGGTTGGACAGAGCCTTCGGTGACATGGTCTAGTGTGAGGTGTCCCTGCCCATCGCGAGGGGGTTGGAAGTAGATCTAGAGGTCCTTTCCAACCCAAACCATTCTGTGATTCTATGAAAGTCTGAAGTGTTCTAAGGTTTGAGAGATGATCCGTTTGCACATCGTATGAAGCTATGTAAATTTGTTTTGTGTGCAGTGTGGGGTATGCGGGATAGTTTCATGCTGAGAAAGTGTGAAACAAAGTTGAGAAGGAATTAGAGTCGATTGTCAGCCAGTACAGGTTATTATTCATCATGATTCACAATAAGGCTTATGATTTGTGACTTGCCAAGGACTGATCAGTTTAATCAGTTGCCAGAGAGCAGCAGTTACATATTAATTTTGACAGTAAAATTTAAGAAATCGTAGCTCAAAGTACAAATTGTATCTTAAATTTCAACAGTTTCACTCATATAAGACCCTGCTTCAATTATCTTTGTCTTGGTAGATGGCACAGTCAGTATTTTATTACTGAAAATGGCTATTTGCTGGTTTCTGGTTCTGGGTATAGTTGAAACAGCCCCAAATGCTTTTAAAAGCACACTTTTATTTTGTTGTTTAGTGAATAAGATTTTATTCTAAAACAAATTTTACAATCTGAAAAACAAATTTCTCCCAGCAGTTTTCCCTTTGACAGGAATATTTTTCTTCATCTGGAGAACAAGCCAATATGGCTTAGTTTGTAAAATTTGTTTATGCAGTGGTATTTTCTGTGTACACAGTGCCTGGAATATGTCTTAGCACATAAATAATAGGATAAATAAAAGTTTCTTGTATCAAAACAGCATTTGTTTGTATTTCTCAGCAAGAAATGTGTGCGTGGAGAAGGATTCTTTTAGCTTTGAGAAGCTGAGTGCATGCTCTGTCTAGTAAATTATGTCATTTGTTAGCTTAGTAAATCTCAGACTATCAGCTACATGACAGTTTCCCTTTAGAGCAGTAAAGATTAGGTGGAGTTTCTGTGGAAATCATTACAACTTACACTATGTTGTTATTGTGTTTCTCTACCTTAGATACTCTGCTTGGGTTTCCTAGAGGAATGTTAACCACTAAGAATGGTGTAAACTGGTAATACCTGTGCAAATTGGAATATAATCTCTATGTTTTGCACAGAAATAATGATTGTTTGAAAGCTTTTGAATACCATTTTTTATAGAGCTTTCATTATTTCCCTGCTTTGCTTTCTGATATGCCTCCAAATGGCATGGCATTTTCTTATATATTCTCTTACACCATAAAATGTGCATGCCATCTTCTTTTTTGTACTTTGTTTATGCTGCACTGTGACAGGCAAGTAGAGAGAGAAGCTGATATTTAAACAATACATTATTCTAAGTACTCTTAAGCATACTGTCTTTTTGAACATCCACTCTTCTTTCACCCTCCATTTCTGCAGTGAGGGGGTGATATCACTGTCACAGTCATTCTGAGTTTTCCATGTCAGTGATGTGAATTTGATCTAATGCAGTTGTTATATCATCCCTCAGGCACAAACAAATCCAAGAAACAAAGTCCAATATATCCTTCAATGTGATTGAGGGAGAGGGTAACCAGTGGAGTTCAGAACGTGCGACAGAGTCGAAGAGATCTGTTACACTTACATTGTTGTGCATGGGTTGATGTGTTTCACCAAATGCTGGCACAGAAATTAAAGATCCTGTTTACTTTTAGGGTCAAAGTATCTGGGAAAGATTCTCTGGAGAAACAATTGCTGTTTCCCATTCTACTCAGTAACTGTGGGATAGGAAATTGATTTTGCAGATTTTTACCTCCTGGGAAAATCAGCTTGAAGAAAGTAAAGGTTGTGGTAGAGTCATTGCACCATAAAAGTTAAGCAGATGAAATCCTTTAATCTATTTAAGATATACTGTATTACTTTCAGCCCTACGTTTTTATACAACTGAAGATGTCAAAACCAAGGTGATGTGTTCACCCCTATAGATGCAATTTAACTTCTCTGATCCTGATGTGCCTATATCAAAATAAACACACATTATGGTTGTGTATCAAGGTTTCTGGACCTTGTTGATACTTACTTTGAATAAAACTTAATTAAATCTAGGTCACATTGGTTTTAACTTGAGCATCTTGCTTGCCAAGTTCAGGGAGGACTTAACCTGTGGAAGGGCTTAAAACCAGGATGTATGTGTATGGGAAAGATTACCTGCTTCTGCTGTGACTGGGGGAAGTGGTCTAAACCTGGAGAAGACAAGAAGTTAGCGGTAGAGTGCACAAGTTGTAAGAACAGATAGTTTCAAGTTTTTAATTAGTGTTGTGCAGCAAAATTAGTAGATACATAGATAAATATGGCACATATTTTAAGCATTCTTTATTGTCATCCAAATGTTTGGATGCTTGAATTTGATATGAAGTTTTGGTTGTACTTGATTATACCTTTACCTCTGTTCCTCCTTATTTTCAGTGCTTATGGTTGGTTGATAGTGTTTTGCCTTGCAGTAGTGTGTTCTAAATATATATACATAACTTTATATTTTAAGTTTTGAGCCTGTTGGTGATAGCTTTGCCTGCAAGTCACAAGTTTCCCAGAAATGCCAGTAAGTTTTTGTGTTCCTTTGAGTGTCTTTCTAGATGAAGCAATAAAGGCACAGAAGTGTGGTCTTGAGGTACTTTGTAGATTGTAATTATCCTGATCCTGTTTCTATGAGAAACATAGTCTGTTAGCAAGCCTGAAGATGTAAGCAGGTGTTTTCTAGGTGTATATAGGATAAGGTGCTAAACTGACCTTCTGGTAGCATATGGGCAGCATATTCTAGTGAAAGCTGAGTACAGCCTTGAAGTTTCCTTGCTGAGTTTGATTGCTTATGTCTCAAGAAAAGAGCTTTTTGTCAGATGTTTTCTATCCCAGTGCTTTGATTTTGTAGGCAGTTTCCCATCTTCATGATATTGATGAATCAGAATATTGTCAGTTGGAGATCCTCAAATGATACTGATAAGGATGGAATTCAAAACCTTTTCTAGTGTTTTGAGAAGAGGCAGTAACATTCTGACACTTGACAGTGTCATAACTGGAGATGAATCATAAGTAGCTAGGGTTGGAAAGGACCTTAATGTTTGAGAAGAAATGATTTGGATGTGGAACAGTAACTTGTTTAATATCCAGTGGCAATTTCTTAACTCTGCCTTGGAGTATTGCTCCTTCATGATATATTTAGTAGCTATGTGTTCTAGAAAGTGAGGGGTTTTACATAGTCTTAACTGCAGTGTTCAGGCTGGGATACCTTTGTATCCTGAAAGATGTTGTCTTAATTTTATCACTTAAACTTTAATTACTAAAGCATGTTACCATTTGCCATCTTTGTGAATGGATTCACAGGGGGCTTTTTAAGAGGTACGGACATTAATTTCTAAGAGTATTCCTGCTGTAGTTTCAGCATTCTTTCCTAAATTCATAATTGGTATCAAATCAGTCTTGGTTGTCAGTAATCAAGTTTGTGTAGTTCTGGAAGAAGTTCCTGTGTGTATGTGTTGAAGTCTATGAAGCTGGTGTGTACCCAGAGCTGCTATGAAGGTGATTTTTGAGCTGACAGTTATTTATTCTAAGTATAGGAAGTATTTTATGCTAGGATGCTGTTACCCAATGCTAATTAAAACCTACAGTCACTATCATTGCAAATGGTAACCATTGAATATGCAATAAAAACATCCAAGGCAGCATATTAACTGCAAAGTGGCTAAAAATATGCAGTGCAGATATTAATTTGTCCTATCATCTTGAGAAGTTCGCCTACAGTTAGGAACTATCTGGTGATGTGGTTTTTCTCTTCAATTAGTTTTTTTGCTATTAGCAATCTGTGCATGTGCTTTAGAGTCTTGAAATGAGAGGCATGATGTAAACAAAAGGTATTATAAAGATTAGATAATTTTAATATGATTTTTAAAGAGGTATTTATAAAGTTCTGTCTTAAACTTGATGCATTTTAATAGTAAAAATATTTCATCAGCTTGGCATTGCAGTAGAATTTTAATTTAGAAATAGTGGCATGCCTAGCTACTTGTCAAAAGAATCCATTTCTCTTTCTAGTAATGGCTGCATTATTTAGTTTCACTGCTGTGAAAGTTTGACACAGTTTGCAGCCTCATTCTGTATTGTTTCAAATTGGTGCTCACATTGATGTCAAGACTGAGAATAAAAATAGGTCTTATGAAAAGGGTAGGCTAAGGCACTAGGTTATAATTCAACATTTCCTTTTTGTTATTTGTTCAACATCTGGGTGCATACCTCTGTATAGGATAGTTAACTCAAGATTAAATTAAAACTAAATTTAGTTTAAGTTTTAAATGAAATGAAATATTGACTCATTAAGTATCAGTGTAGAGTACCACAGAAATCATCTATTTTGTGTGTGCTCATTCTGTAAGGAAGAATATAGTTCATAGAACCACTTGGAGTAGTGAAACTGATATGTATATATATACATGCACACACACACACAAAATGAGTAAATATGGAGTTTTAACAGATAAGTGATGTATCAGAGAAGGTGGTTTCCAGCAATATTTTCTTGTCAAATGTGATGTATCCCTTAAGATTTATGGGTGCAGCTTATCAGCAGAATAAACAAACATCCTGTCCCTCTTTAGCCTTGCTATCACAGTAAGTAACATCATATTCAACCAAAAACATTTTACTTTGTCAAAGACAAACATGCGGTGGCAATTTGCTGTCCTACATCCTAGAGTAGACATTGTGATGAAGGTTTCCCTTCTTTGGAATTGACTCTTGAGTAATTAGGAAGGTTATGCTAAGTAAGCATCAGGGGGAATTTCTGCTGCAGTTCTTGTGTGGGAAAAGAATTTGTCATGTTGCCAATTGCAAAACTCAGATCCAGCAAGAATCTGGGATTTGAATTGTCAGGCCAAAACTTCCATTGTTTGAGTTTTCACAGATCCTGGGACAGTCCAGAAAAGGTCTTGAGAGTTTTCTGTTTTCAGAAGTGTGTGCTAAATGCTGTGTGAAGTTAATCTATGCAGAATATACATTTAGCCTGGTTATAGTGCCTTATTAAACGCCGATATAGACCAGTTTTCTGTTCTTTGGACGCTAACACAATCTGAACAAAACAGTGTATCCCTGAAGAATCTGCCAGAGTGTGAAACAGGAAACAGAAGATGGATTCCCACCAGCAGGAGTTAACTTCCTGTGCCAATGAACGGAAAGCTCTGCAAGCCTGATGTGTGCTGCAGAACTCTAGTGGCACTTGCTTGGATGTATAGCAAATGTGCAGTGAATGAGTTGATGGGTAGTGAGAGGCTGATTTTTCAAGGGCTCTTATAGACTAAAAGAGTGCAGGTAAGGTTATGGTGAGCTGTAGTCTCAAAAATACCTACCTTTTTGTTATACTGGTAGGGAAGAAGATTCAGCCTTGTCAATGTCTGTGTACCCTGTAGAGGCTTAGGAATGTTTCAGTATTATTTCTGAAAGCTCCTTTAGAGCAGTGTCCAGTAGCAAGTTGTGTAGTCACCTGATGATCTATATGGTCCTACCTCTTCTCCAGAGAAAACATCTGGCATCTTTTCACCGACTGCTTTTAGTGCTGCAGCACTAAAACATTACAGTCTCTGTCTTCTCCCTTCCATGTGTTGTGTCAATGGATTTTTTGCTAAGAAAGACCTCAGACCTATTTGAGCAGAGCAGAAAACTCAAGTCTGGAGATATAATTATGCATTCAAATAGAGTTGGTGCAACATGCCCTCCTGTTTAGTGATGGAGGGACTCTCCATAGAGCAGGAGGTACTGTGAAAGTGCTACCTTATTTTCATAGCTGCTGTTTGTCAAACTAGGCATGATTGTTCTTTTTGACTGTGGGATTACTATTGCAAGAAGATTTGAAACAAACTACTAATTACTTGTATTTGCTTATTTTTGTTTTCTAAACACAGGCCTATAGTGAAAAAAATCTTCATGATTGACATTGGAAAAATGTGTTGTAAGATCAGTAATGCAATAAAGCGTGTTGGACTCGGTCGTGTTTAAACTGTGATGTTATGACATGTGTCTCACAATTTGATGTTAAAGAAAATATTTGCTGTTGGCCCAAACATGTTTTTTTTTTTAATATATTCTTAGTTTAGGAGTGGAGGGATAAGGAAAGGAGACAGAAAGAAAACTGAACTTAGTCAACTTTGTTAATGCTATTACAAACTTCACAAGTGAAAGAAGAAAAAAACCCAAAGGATGCCATCAGTTTTCAATTCTCTCTGTTTCAAATGTAGACCGTCTTCATTGTGGGTCATTGCATCCATGTGGATTTTGTGTTAAGGACTATGCTATATTCAAATTATGAAGCAATGTAACTTGTTGCTTTAAGTGTTTCAGTAATTTCTGAGAAGGGTGGAGGGGAAAAGGAATTTGTTCCCTCCCCCACCTGGTTTTGAAGGATGAGGTTTGTACTTGATTTTATAACACTGAAGAAACCATTGCTTTTAGTTCTAATTCCAGATCAAATTTAGGAAGATGGTTGTGGGCATACACTTTAGAGAGATGTATGCTTTTGTGGGGAAAAATGCTTTTTCAGTGAGGAGTTGATGCTGGAGATCCCTGTATTTTTGTTTGGTCATTGATAAAAAGATCACATAAACCCACACATGTTGCACAAGTTTGTATTAAAACAAGACTTGGATCTCACAGAAAGGGCTTGGGTCTCCTGGCTGAAGTGGTTGCTGCTGCTAGGAGGTATACTCCATGTATTCACGATGTCAGTAAGAAAAAGTGTAACTTAAAGATGATATAGAAGTTTTATCTTGTGGATTCAGTTTGACATCTAAAACTGTTGTTGTATCTGATACTGATTGAGGCATGGGTTAATTTAACAGTTGCATTTCTAGCTTTCTGTATAGTTTCCTATAGTTTTAATGGGTTTTGTTTACTGTTGATGAACTACAAAGATGATGTAGACCTGAAAAGTAAGGCAGTAACTGCTGCCTCTTGTCTTACCTCTTAGCTTTACAGCACAATAAAGCACTGCCATGGAATATAAAACATTGTTATCATCTGTTTGGTGTTAAAGCATGTCACTGGTACTGTAATGGCTCCTTTCTTATAAAGTTGAACATGGTTTCTTCCTTGTACTTCCACTGGAATTGGTAAGAGACAATCTCAGTGATCTAGAAATGTTGTGTTGTTACGTCATGGTATGGCCAAGCGATCACTAGGACAAAATTAAGACGATGCCTTTAGGATTCCTTTGTATTCCTTCTCAGTGTAATGTTACTAGATTTTTGGTTTTTAAAGAACCAGAAATAACTTGTGCACTTTGCGATCTGGTGTGTTTCCTGGTATTGCCTATTAGTGTCCAAAAATACAGGACTGAATATTGGTGAGAAATCAGCTGAGGTGTTGTTTTTAATAGAAGTCTGGCTGACATAAAGTCCTTTTCTCAGCTAGAACAGGTAATAGTTAGACCTGCGTTAATTAGACCAACGGGAATTAGAGCTATTATTTAGAGACCAGATTGTTACTTTTGATGACCTAAGGTTTGGAAATTAGCTACAAAAAAAGTTTTCCGTTTTGGTTTAAAGAAACTTCGTGGCTTTTTCTATTTCTGTATGATGGAGTACTGAAAGAATTATGTTCTAACAGCTGCTTTCAGCTTTTGTGTGCTTTTGTAATATAGCATGTTTAATGTTGAGACAAAATAAAGAACATTATCTGTGATAAAGAAATATCTTTCTGTGACATAGCAAACTACTATGGCTGGTGAGAGGGATGTATGGGCTCCACACCAGATATGAGCTACGGAACTGAAGCAGTAAAGGTGGTTGGTCACTTCTGGCAAACTGTTGATAATTATTTGTTTTCCATCAATATGAGTACTTCAAACTTTCCATCCCTGGCAGTGTTCAAGGCCAGGTTGGACAGGGCCTGGAGGAACTTGCTCTAGGGAGAGGTGTCCCTGCCAATGTGGGGGTGGGAACTGGATGAGCTTTAAGGTCCCTTCCAATCCAAACCATTCTATGATACTTTAGGATAGGGGAAAGTGACTAATGAAAGTAAGAGGGTGCTTGCTGGTGTGATAGTTATAGGAGGAAAAATACACTTGTCACTTTGTACTTTAATAAGTGAAAGTTTCTGATAACATTGTGACATATTATTTCACCTGTGGTGATGAGCAGTCAATAGACAGTTTGTGGGTCAGGGTTAAAGGGAAAACAGCGATGGGAGACATTACTGTGGGGATCTGTTACAGACCTCTGTTACAGATCAAGAGGACTCTGTGGATGAAGCACCCTATAGGCAGATAGGAACAGCCTCACACTTGCAGGCCCTTGTTTTCATGGGGGACTTCAACCACCCTGATATCTATTGGAGGGATGGTACAGCCCGGCACAAGCAATCCAGGAGGTTCCTC
>WYDI02001588.1:0-36511 GCA_009867235.2 Psittacus erithacus
AGGTTCCTGAAGAGGCCAAAGTCTGTTCTCTTGAAGTCCAGGGCAGTGAGCTTGCTGCACGCTCTTCTCACTGTCCTCAGGATCTCGAACTCTACCATCTCATGATCGCTGCAATCAAGGCTGCCCTGTTGCATCACATTTCCAACCAGCCCTTCCCTGTTGGTGAGCAAGAGGTCAAGCATGGCACCTCTCCTTGTCAGCTTCTCTATTACTTGCAGAAGGAAGTTGTCTTCCACGCAGTCAAGGAACCTCCTGGATTGCTTGTGCCGGGCCGCACCGTCCCTCCAGCAGATTATCAGGGTGGTTGAAGTCCCCCATGAGAACAAGGGCCTGCGAGCGTGATGCTGTTCCTATGTGCCTATAGAGTGCTTCATCCACATGAATTGTGACATTATGACATTATGACTCCCATTGCCCTCAGGCAGGGCACAAATGTGACTGTAAAAGAGAAATAAAAAAGTAAAAAGTCTTTCAAAGGGGAAAAAAAGGGGAATTAATCTCTGTCTCCACTTAAAACTTTCTGACACTGTTCACAGAAAAGCTGGCAAACTAATTCAAAAGGTCTGCAGAACAGAGTAAATGGGAAAGGGCTGAAGTTTCCCAGTCCCATGTGATAGTGATCCAGTCTGGGAAGCAGTAGCCTAAGGCAATGCTTTCCAGAAGCAGAACTGCAGCAAAGTAGCAATGACAGTTCTGACACAGTCATTTTCTTCCTGCTCGCTAGTGCTGACATGACATATGGCCAACGCAGGATCAGGGCTTCACAGATTTATTGGTAGTGACTTCTTCCCTCTCCCATCCTAGTACAGATTACCAGAGTTTTAGTAGAGATCTATAGCACAATGTGAAAATAAGATACAAGATAACATAAACAGAATCATGTGTTTTATGAAATGAGAAAGCAGCCAAATAATTCAGTGCGTTTTCTTTTACAGGAAAAACCAGTACCACCACCGGTAGCCAGGTAACCTAACTGTGCTGTGAATGTTTGTGCATTATTTAAAACTTGTCAGAAAATAAATATATTTCTCATCTAAATACTGTAAGTTTGCTAATTCTGTCTAGAAGATACAGTAGTTCTCTCTTTAGATTATCTACAGAAAGATTATGATCTATTTCTGTGTTAATTTCAGTAACCCAAATGTAACACAGTAAAAGAAATAGTTCTTAGAGGTACTTTTTAGAATTTTGAGGGGGAAGGAGGGGAGAGAGAGAGGTTACTTTAATATTCACTGCTGTTATATATGATTTTCTTTCTTAATTCATATTTTACTAGATTTGCTAAGCCACTACCATCAGTGCCTGCTCAGAATACGGAGCACTCCCACATGCACAGCATGACCAGACAGTCACCTAAGCTGGATACTTCCAGGTAAGTCAACAGCAGCTTCTATCAATAGGCAACAAAATCTTTTCCTCTCTGTTGTGTAGTCCTCAGACAAACAGTAATTGTCAGCACACACAAATATCTAGGGATGTAAGAACAAGGTAAGAATTGGAAGTTCTAATTTCCTTGCAAAATTCTGGTTTTAAGCCAGTTTGCCAAATGGGTTCCATCTTCTTGCATATCCCTTTAGGGATCCAGTGCAGGCATAAAACATCCTTGCAAGTCTGTTTAAAGTCCTATTACCCATCTTTGCACTCTTGCAAATGAGATGTGTTGCAGTGGATGGGGCAGAGGTTTGCTTGTAAAGAAACTGGATATAGTAAATTAATAATTTATATTCCAAGTCTCTGGAGGAAAAGAGGTAAAGGGAACTTGAGTATGCAGCCTGTTTCACTCCAGAAGTCCTCAGAAGCATCAGGAGCTGCTTCATAACCACTGCCTCATCTCTAGAATATCATTTTACAAAATAGGCAGTAAACCCCAGGAAGAGCAGGTGGCATCCAGAACACTGTGTGTGTTACAGTGTTTGAGGTCCTGTGCACAACTGCAGGGGACCTGAGGTCCAGAACCAAAGCTTTTCTAGAGTAGTTCCACACTAAGGGCACATCACAACCACTACAGAGGTGTATAGCTGCAAGTAAATCCATTCACTGCAGAACTCCTCTAAAGATCTTGAAACACTTATCTAAGCCAAGCAATTAAGTAAGTAAATCCTACTCAACTTACTGTATATATTTTCCAGGAATATTTTGCCTCTTCCCAGAAATCGTCTTCATCCAAAACCAGTGAGTAATTAATGTGCTACTTTAAAAGAATGTATTAAATTTAGGCTGTTCTGTGTTTTTTGTACATAAATAGATGGATGCTTTTTATTATCTGGATTAAGTAACAGAAACAGATGACTGAATATCAGATTGATCCAATATTGTAATTGTGGGTATTGATCTTTTGGACTAAAAAGCATCGAATATCTGTACTGATCCAAGAAGAATTTCAGGTATTTTAAGGGATGTACGTTTCAGTCCACAAAAATAATTTCTTGTACTAAAAGACACCAGTGGAACTCCAGGAACCATACTTTCAGGAGCAGTGGGTGATTTTGCCCACTCTGAAGCATCTTCCTTGAGCTTCATTCCTCTCAGATGATGAATGATTAATACTTTCTGAAAATGAAGTCCTTCTAAAATGTGTAGTCTGAGTAACCAGTATCAGTAGAAAATGCAGTCCATGGAGTAATTACAAGATCTGGGCTCCTAAGGCTGTGTTTGAGTTATTCCTCTTCTTCCTCTGCTTTTGTCCCCAGTCTGTCCACTGTGCTGGAAAAAAGGTTTTTTGAAGCAAACTACTTGGAAACTTGCTAAGCCACAGTAAATGGGCAAAACCAAATGCATTCAGCCAGATTAATTCCATAAATTGTTCTGCACTAGAGCTCTCCTTAATAGTGCCACCACAAGGGCAGGTGTGCATGAGGAGCTAACTACCAAGAAACGGGGTGACAGTAGCTTCATCAGTATCTGTGCCAAAAGCTGTGTGCCTTAAACTCTGTCCCAGTCCAATGCTATGAATTGTCCTTAAGAAATAAACAGTCTACCAATAACTACATAGAGAAATTAGACACTTAAAATCAGGAAATTGGGGTCATACCATAGCATTAGACATTATGGTAACATAATGCAGGTGGTGTAAGAATATCTTATAGTCTGCTTTCAGTCCTTAAATTTCTTAAATATACCAAGTATGTGGGGGGATGGGGGTGTGCATACAACTAGAGCAGCATTTTAGTTTCCCTTCCACCTCATCACAAAATCATAATGGTGAGTGGGAGGGGAGGAGATCCTTCTGAAGGGAGAATGTTGGACAGAAGTTCTACTCTCTGAATAGCACTAAAAAGAATACTGCTTCAGAACAGACTCAATTGTCATATTGCAGTTGAAACCTCTCCCTTAACATTCTCAGAGCTTACCTCTAAGATGGATATCATCTTACCTTGCAGACAGTCAAGAGACACTATTATTTTGTGTGGGCCACAACTGAGTTAGTTACAGCACCAAGGATGAATCTCCCAAACAAACACTCATCCATAAAATGCGTGTATTCAGCTCCTGGATACTTGCAGTTACCCAGTCTGGCACAAGAGTCAGCCTAGGAAGGAATTACACAATGTAGTAAAATTTTTTGGGTCTTTGCTTGTTGTGTAAATGGCCAGCCCGTACAGTTTTAAACAAAAACATGGCAATGAACATAACATTTTTCAATGCAGTGCCCTTCCATCCCTGACTATGCATACTGACAAAACAAAACAATAACCAAAACATCTGTTAACTGCTTCCATTCAATCCATTCTCAACAATAACCAGCAATGATCATGTTAACAGAACTGTAACCCTTGCTCCTCTCAAAGGCCAGGGCTGACTGGGAGAAAAATTTCTCCACATCTCACTCTTTCAGCTGTTGGATGATGTATTACACCTCTCCAACCAGAAAATGGATGCATATGTGACCAACATTAGTGAAAAGCCATTAGTCTGGTAGATGAAGATGGACAAATTAATAACTGGTGCCTCTTTGAAAGGTACTTATTAAATGGGAGTCCGATTCCCTAAACCACAAGAAGTGGGAGTCAAAAGAAAACATCTCAAAGGATTCAGGGAATGAGTTGGATCACTTTGGTTCTAGCACAGTGAAAAGTTTACTCTGTACCATTTATTCAGTGGAAGATATGTTCTTAGTATATTCAAATCTGCTGCAAAATTTCTGCTTTCCAGCCTGGTCATGAAACATGAACCAAAAGGTCTCACTGCGAATTTCAGGGCAAAGTTTTCTCAATACTACAAGCAATCTCAAGGTTATTAGAATGTTCAAAATTAGATTGATGTTTGCTAAAATTTGTCAAATGTTGTCACAAAAGCCAGTGAAAAGTATTCTGGGTATTATATATATTCTGTGCAAATATTTCTGTAACTATCATTGTAGATTACCAAAACCAGATTATTTATTTATACGCTTCCCATTTAATAATTCCCTTTTTAATAGTTTCTTACCAAATCTAACACATTTTTCCATTACAGGAACATGAAGCAAAAAATAATCATGAAAGTAAGTATTCTGCACTGAAAACATGGCAATATGAGTGGAACTTGTTTTCAATATGTCACTGGTGACCTTAATTATAGCATGCAGTGGAGTGTGTCAGTGTAAATTTTATCCATAACAGTCAGCAGTAAGCAGGAAATGTTGCTGAACTGTTTTCAAGTATAATGAGTGTGAAAACATGTTAAGACAAAAATTAAACCAATGGATATTTTTTACTTTTATTATATTAACACTGAAATGGCAGTGAGGAAAATCCACTGTCCAGTTGCAGCTAATATTGCATACTAAATATGTCATTTGCATCTCTAGATCATAGCTTCAATAACACACAAGAATCCAGATTTCCCACTGGACCAGCTCCGTCTCCATTGCCAAGGGGCTTGTGAGTAAAAAA
The DNA here is from genome assembly GCA_009867235.2 of Psittacus erithacus. NCBI lineage: Eukaryota > Metazoa > Chordata > Aves > Psittaciformes > Psittacidae > Psittacus > Psittacus erithacus. The sequence continues at coordinate 4,875 of WYDI02001588.1, forward strand.
ATAAATAGTAAGAATAATCAAATAAATCAAAGAAGTGGGTGGGTTAGTAGGTGTGTTAGGAGCTAACTTCTCCCCTTGCCTATGTCAATCAGAATTTAGGAGTAATTTTTATTGCCTTTCATTAAAGATACCCTGACTAGGTAAAGGCAAACTATTAATTTTGTTATTTCTGGAAGAACAGCATTTCTGTGCCAGTGGCACTGTCCTTCACTGTCTGCCACTGATGGCAGATGCTGGCAGTTCTGGCTGGCTTGCTTAATTTAGTCCCTGATGGCAGATGCTGGCTGGCTTGCTTAATTTAGTCCCACAGTGCAGTAATAGCACATGCATGCCTATAAATGTGGGAAGGTGTGTTTTTCATTAAAACTCTTCTGCCCCAACCAAGTTGTCGTCTTAAGTATTGGTGTCATAAGTACCTACATTACAGCAGGCACCCTTATTTCTTTTCCCCCCACATTCCCCAAGTGCTACAGCTATACATTAAGGAGATGCATCCCATCTTGGCCAGAAATATCTTGGGAATCAATGAACCTTATGCTTACTCACTAAACAAATTGATGTATCTGCTAAGTAACCATACTCTTTTTCTTTTAATCTGCAGAAAGAAAACTTCTAATGTAATAAATTCACCAGTAAGTTGACTTGTAGTTGTGTAATCAAACAATAATTTTACAGATTATTTTTAATTTACTGTAAAACTTAATTTTATCATGAGTTTGGGTATGACATAAATACATAAAGACACAAAGAGAGCTGTAAAGAAAGGAAATATTTGTGTACTGTTATATGAACACTGCAGCAGTGAGAAAGCTCAAATAGAAAAATATTTTGATTTAAAGGGATGTTTGGGTTCAGTACTCTAGGATGTAATAATAAAAACAGTGCAAGAACTGAATAAAATGAGAAATAACTGGGAACACAGACCATTCAGAAGGATTCTGTGAAATATACAGGGCTGCATATGGGGAACATGGATTTATAGTAAGAGTGACAGCTCAAGGAAGATGCAGGATTTTACCAGAATTTGTCAGAGTATTTTCAGTAAGTATTTCATCATTAGAAAAATACCACAAAACCTCGTGTAGGAGAAAGTGAGAGAATTGGTTGAAACTTTCAAAGAAATTAATTTGAAAGATGTTTTGAAACTGACAGTTTATTATCATTGTTTCAAGATGAAAAAAACAAAAAAGAAACTGGAAAGTTGGGCAAGTTTTTACTGAAAACTTAAAAAAAAAAGTTTAATTCTCAGTAAAAAGAAATCTGTTCAGACATTTGTCAAAACAGCTTGACAAAGATTAATATATTATAGTTTTGAATCTCAGGTATTTGGGATAGACTTCATTTCTTGGTATTTTGAGATAAGAACGAGCCATTTGTTACACCATAAACTTACACTGAAAAAAAAGGCATGCATCTCTAGATTTTAATTCTGCCCATCTATTTATATACACAAACTGGGATTCTTTCCAAGTCTACTTTGCAAAATCCCAAGCTTCAAGGTCATAGAATTAGAGGCTCTTCACAGAATAGCCATGTCCCTACCTCCTAATCCCTCTAGGATGCTGTCAATTCTAAATGTAAACTAGTTCACATCAAGTATAAAAAAAATAAACATTTGCTGTACAAGTGACATGCCATTTAATGTTTGGTTTTCTTCTGGTTTATTGCAGAAACCATGTCCACCTTCCAGAGAGACCTTAACTGCAAGTGAAGGTAAATTATCTCCACTCCTGCAAAAAAGTTGTCAGAATTCGTTTTCTTTTTATTAAAAACATGAAACACATTAAATTTAGTCTAGGTTTTTGAGGGAGGTTTGGTTTTAGCAGTTTCAGACTGGATTTGGCCAGCCTTAGTTGTACTGAATATCATTGTTCTCTAAAAGCAGTCACAGTAAAACTGTTGAGGTTATTAGCAGGGTAACATAGGACATAATGGACCAGCAATGTGCCATACAGTCCTTAAAGAAGGGGAAAGGTAGGTGAAGCTTGAGCACATCATTCTAAATTCAGCCAGAACTACCTCACACAAAGCCAGCTCCTGGCAAGAGCCAGTCCCTTGCACAGGCAGAAAATGTATCTTCGCCTCTGTGCAAGTCGGCAGTTCCTCCAGACACAAGCTCAGCAGGAGCTGCTGTCTAACACAAGGGTAAGATGCAGCCCAGCCAGCTGCACCTCCCTTGGCTGAGCTCTTGCAGACAGCCTGCCCCAGCATCCTCCACTGTGTCACACAGCTCGCCTCGCAGAAGGTGTGTCTCCCACTGAGCTCCTGCAGGCATTCACAGCACGGCTATTTGCCTAGAAATACGGTGGTATGCCACTAGTTAATGAAGAAAGCAGCAGGATGGCAAGCTGCCATGTAAGGGAAAACCCCAAAAGTTACAGTAATAAAAGAAAACCTCTTTCAGCTACTGGGACTGTCTTATCTGGAACAGTATACTTCTGAGGAAATCTTGACTCTACAATTTGTTTTCCCAAACTACAGAAAAACCCACAGCAGCGGAACGACGACGAGGTTCCAGCCAAGAGCTTCTGCTTCCACCCCTTCCAAGTGGTGTCCAAAAGTAAAACCCCTTTTCATCATCTTTTGAATATTTCAATGCACCAGCTCCTACTGCTCAGTCTGTACACAGCTGTGAGAAGTTCAAAGGGGAGCATTGTTTTCTCTGTAGCCTTCTGTTGTTTTTTGAAAGTCATGTTTCTTGAAGCCTCACAGTAGCAAATATAAAACATGGCAAATGCATCCAAATACTGTAAACACCATCAAAAAGTATGGGAGGATATAACCTTTAATTAGATGATGAAGATTTAAACTGTATGTTTAAATTCCTAATTGTCACTAGTCGGATATGATTTTTTTTTTTTTTTTTAATACCTGTATATGGCCCTTATTTCTCAATGAACAGATGGGTGAGATGGAAAACATCCTACCACTGCATGCTTCAAATACACAAATTTAATGTTTTCAGAACTGGGTGGAGCTCCTCAGACCTTTCTGTAATCTCTTCAAATTTATTTCAGGCCTTTGCTCCCAAAGTCCTCAATTCTGCCAAGTAAGTATAATTTAGATTTTGAATTAAAATGTTATTAACTTGTAATTTCAAATTAATCTCTGAATTAAGATTATTTCAAAATACCATGCATATTCATTAGTTTGGAATTAACATTTGTCTCTCTAAGGCACACAAAGAGGAGATCAAGTATCCCAGGGCTTAGCTCAAGTAGTAAAATGGAGCATGTCAGGGTTACTGGATAATTTGATGGAAATTGGGTGCTTTGTTCCTATTTGGGACCATTGGAAATTTCTACCAAAGACAGTTTGGGTCAGTTCCCATAATAATAAAGATTCCATCAATCTTCCTTGCCACAGAAGAACCCTAAATATGACATTTCTCAGCTGTTCCAGGCTTCTGTTGCCTAGAAGCCAGACAGATCATTATTGCATCCAGCAATTTATTCTTTCTTTCTGGGGAGGGGGTGGGGAACAAGGCATTTTTATAATTGCAAATGCCAAAGCTCTTTGTAAGTAATATTTTTAAAGAGGGACTTTGTTTCAGTTTACAGTTAAAGACAGATTAGGTGATATGTATATGAACTCCCTTTGCAAAGAAGTGTAAATCAGATCTAGTATTTTTCTATTCTCTTGTTAACAGACATTTGCCTGACTTTCCCACCAGCCCTTTTCTGCACATACTTCAGTCTGAACCTATCTTTCACACTGTAGATGGACTATGAGAATTGCACTTAGAAATCTGCATGTGGTGTAGTTTAAACTTGCAAGCTGTTAACTAGTACTTCTCTCCATTTCCTGGAAATGTTTGCTTGATTTATGTTGCAATTGTATCTCCTATGGTGTGGAAGTATAATGGTTCATATTCATGCAGTAGGCTGATGCTCTTACATTTGTTTGCTTCTGTGACACAACAGATGTGCTTTAACTTTTAGCATAAATTCTTACCCTACAGTATTAACTACTCCTTAAGGTCATCTGATGCTAAATGATGCTCTGATTAGTAAACTTAACGCACTAAGTTAACACACTAATCATGTGAAGCCTCCTTCACATGATTATTTATTCATTGAGAGCTGAAACTGCCCCTTACAGTGTCTCCCCTCAACTTTATAGAGTTATCTTCTTTAGTATAACAATACTGATCTTTACCCAACTCTGATCACAAGTACCTACAGCAGACAGCTATACTACCTTTGACCAAGATTCTTTTTTACTGGAAAACAATTATCTATACTTATTTCCCATATTTCTACCATATCATTATTATGCAATGCTACTAAACCATTTCCCTTCTAATTTCTTAAACATTTTGACATCTGTATTTCTGCCTTAATAGGTATTTTCTGCTGTGCTTTGTTATAACAGTTATAATTTTAGGCTTCATAAATCTTTTCGACTAGTTCTGTTTCTTCATTGAGCTACCTAGACTTCTTGCATACACATGGAAAGAGTTCTGTTGGACTAAATTAGTGAAAAAATATCTCTGAGCTAGATAAATTCTCCTGACACCATCACTTATATGACAGCTACTCACACTGGACTGAGTGCTTTTTGCGTGGTGTTCCTGCATTTTCTTTATCCATTGCTACACTGATTCACCTGGGGATGGGGGGTGGGGGGTGCATTTTGCATTTGAAGTCTAGCTTGAGCTATGAACCAAGTTGTTACTCAAACTGTTACTAACCAAACCATTCCTCTCTTTTATAAGCAGGACTTCTCTTTTGTGCAGGCAAGTGTCCCAGGCACTTGTATAGGGCCCATCCGTTTACAGTAGATACCTTTCCTGAGTCATACCGAAGGTCAAGCATTTCCCGATCTTCCAGTAACAAATTAATTTCTTACCGCATAACTGAAAACTTATACATGTTGTTTCTCTTTTCTAGAAATGCCAGAAGCTGCAAACCGTTCTCTGGGTACTCTCCCTCACAGCAGCATTTCATCTATTTCAAGTACTGCAGACCAGGTATAACATTAGTAAATTTGCGTTACAGAAATTTTACCCCTTCCTCTAAAGCAGTTTTTCACCTCTACCCTCTTTCTAAATAAACATTCTCCTTTTGTAGAGGTCATGCATGTCCCCTTTTGCAGTAAAGATTTTCTGTAGCACAAATAATCTGAATGTTAACTTTCATGCAAAAAAAATGCTTAGAACATAAAGCACAGGAGCTTTAACAAGCTGTAGAAAAAGATGTAGATAGCATTATACCAAACACCTTGGCATTCTACCAGTCACTTTAAACGAAACCTAGAAAAGCTTCTTAGTTTCAGGTCCTCCTGACTCCCCAGTTCATAATACTTCAACATGATGTGAACAAGGAAATCTAATCTTTGGTATGGATGGCTGTAGAGTTTTTAATTGCCTTTTTTCTAACTTAGAGCTGTACACACTGTGTCCTGAAAAAAAGATAATATGCACCATGCAGATACAATGAAGTCATATGCGGCTATTAGCATTAGCCTGCACTGATGTGATATGCTAAGAAAGTCCAGAAATTTGTAGAAGGAAACAGGGATGCTCTGCTCATTAGCCCAACACAGCAGGATGCACAGGGTAGAATCACTTTTATGAACATTTCCCTATTTATTGTGGTTTGGGGTGTCAGCAAAGTTTTAAGAACTGAGAAGAAAGTCACTGCTGCCCCTCTCAGAGGACGCTGTGATGCCTCCCTTTATATGTTTTAGTCTTAACTCCTTTCTGTTCATTTAAACAAACCTCATTGCAGTTAATGCTGTCAGTTTTACAACCAATTCTTTTTTGTGTTTCTTTGCAACATGAAGCTTTAAATAATTTAAGCAAATGCAAAGTTATTTTCATTTCAGTGCTCTTCTCCTTAAATTTTGGATGGAGACTGCAAAATGCAGGAAGCCATTCTTATAAGCCTAGTAGTCACAAACAAGGTAAAAATAGTTCTGTTGAGTGCAAAACAAAGGCTCTATTATACAAAGCCAGTAACATTGAATGTTCTAAAGCCTGACATGACAAAGATAGTACAATATAAAGAACACAAAGGACTTGAAGTTCTGGAAAAAATTTAACAGTATGTCATACTGGATATTTATTATAAAAATTGCTTTCAAATAAACAATCCAGCAGACACTAAACAAACAGCTTGTAGCAATTACATTTGCAGCTTTTATGTAACAGCCATGGGCAAAACCAGAGCTTAATAAAACATCCATTTTGGTTTGGGGCCTTTTTTGGTTGGTTGTTTTGGGGGGGAGGAGATGGTTGGTTGTTTTGGGGGGGAGGGGTTTGATGATGATGTTGGGTTTGTTTTCTTTTTTCTCTTTTTTTTTTTTTTGTTAGCGTCATTTTCCCACCTATTACATATAACGGTATCATTTGCTGCAGATTCTTGTACAGTATTGGTGATTGCAGACATGATTCATACCCGTAAGGTTCATTATTTGTTTGGTTCCCACCCAAACTTTGGCAGCAGCTCTGTGCTTCCAGATTATAAGCCACAGATAATGCTAGAATAAAAGTTTGGTGGTAGTTGATTCCTTGTTCTGTTGAACAAGGATTGGTTTACTGGACTCATTCTCATAGTGGCCAAGTATTCTGCATACCTGCAATTCCTCTCATCCTTTTTCCAATGAATAGTGTGACTGGAAAAATACACAGAAGAACTCTGGAAGTAAAGTTACATGTTATGGCTTGAGCCAGTTTAAGAATTTAGTGTAATGCCCCCCAGAATGGAAGCTTTGCTCTTTCCTCACTGTAAGCTCCCTTCCATGCCACAGGCTTCTCTGGTGTTCCTCTGATCCTGCAATGGGCTCAGCCAACTCCTTAAATTGACAAAAAAACAACCTGGCAGTCAAACACAAAACAAGATAAACAAAAAAAGGATATAATTATTTCTTTTTTTCTGTGAGATTACTAAAGTGAATTATCTCATCATAGGATCAGATGAGCAACAAAATGAGCACAAGGGAGAAGCCAAGACATTCCCTTTTTGGCAGTGATACACCAGCTAGACCAGCCCAACCAGAATGAACAACTTCATTTTTAATCTGTTTTGTACAGCTCATAGAATCATAGAATGGTTACGGTTGGAAAGGACCAAGTTTTATTATTAAGTTTGTTACTACAGAGTTGGAGAAAAACTGTTCAAATGACCAGGAAGGTTAATACCCAGAAGAATTCATTAGAATATGCTGCTTCTAATCACTTATCCTGTCCTTACCTTGAGAATCATTTCTTTTCATACTTCTCTAAAATACTCCATTCCCTTCCCATAAACTCCACTCCTGTTACCTAATGTCCACTCAGTCCTGCGGTTTTCTACCACTGCTTCTCTTACTCAAATTATCATCTCTTGCCACTCACTCCCAACTGCTATCACCTCTTCACAGCTTTTTATCTTTGCACTTCCTTTGTCATGAGACCTTCCATCTTTTAAACAGAATCCACCTATCTTTAAGGTGCCAATCTTTCTACCTTGTATCTACCATGCACTTCCCCATCCATAAAGCCCTTTGTCCTATGTTTTCCACTGGAAGACCAGGTTAAGTTCATTTACTGTAAAGAATACTGCTAGCATTTAATGACGGAGAGAAGGATGACCTTGGTGAGGTGTTCACCCAGGATAACTTGCAGAAACGAGGCACCTAGGAGGTACACAATAAAATACAAGCCACTCTTGTATTCTATTACTGATGTAATCCTTCTCCACACTAAACATGATTTTATGCCTTTAGATAAGAGCACTGTTTCAAACATAAGCATATATACAGACTCAATCCAACAGAGTACTGAAAATGAAACCATGTCTCACGTCTCGATTAAAAGCACTGGCAGCTGAACTGCTGTATTAATAGAAAAAATAAATTAATTATTCCTCTGTCTTGTAGGACTCTATCCAGTTGTTCTTTAACAACAAAAAGAGCAAAAGATATACTTAACCCAACCTCCACGTTATCCAGATGGAAGCAATCATGATCATGTTCACAAAGAGAATTAAGTATATAGGAAACTTCATTCCCAAAGCTTAGATGCCTACCAAATCTAGACATTTCATTGACTAGCACACAGCTGAGCAGTACTTATTGTTAATGGTCAATTTATTCCTCAACATTTCCTGGATACCCTCTTCAAATTATACTAGCACAGCTTCCTGCTTTAAAAATACCAAACTATCCTCCAGTTGGATCTGACTACTCTCCTTAAAGTATCTTTCTCTCTTCTGTCAAGTATCAGCCCTCTACCACGCACCTGTTACCGCTGTTTTGACACTAGATTTGTTTTCTGTCCATCAAAACCAGTGACCTCTCAGTAAAAAATTTCTCAGACTTCTGTGTTTTCTAAAGTGTTCTGCATTTGAGTTTTTCACAGCTGTCATTATTTTGTAATAACTCCCATACAGGCCATATTCTTTATTATCATTTTTGACAGGTGAAACACTATTTCTGTCTTTCTAGGATGCTGGTGTTCATAGTAGAGCATGGTATGCTGCTACCTGTGATAGGAAAACTGCAGAAGATGCACTGTACCGATCAAACAAGGTAGGTCACTTTATAGTATTTTATGGGTAAGAAAACCACACACACACAAAAAAAAAAAAAAAAAACAAAACAAAACAAAAAAAACACCACCACAAGTTAAAATAAAAAAACTTAAAAGACAACCAGAAATATTCTAAGAACACCAGCTGTATTCTGAACAGGTCAGAATACTGTGCTGTGCAAATACTGTCAAGCATGAAATTACTGTGGTCAAACTAACTGACTATAGTTTCCATCCCAAGACAAAGTTGCATTAGTGTAACTTGGATTGGTGCACTGCACAGAAAGCTGTTACAGACTAGACAGCTGAGGATGATGTGACAGCTCACATGCATCCACTAAAGAAGGCAAAGCCCTGTGACTTAAATGGTGTTCACCACTGTCCAATGGCTCATGTAAAATCAGCTACTATTCTGAAAGGCTGATGCTGCTATGTATTTTGAAAAAGCAACATTTAGGTATTTGGAGAATTTGAGTTCCTCAACTATTCTGTGTACAAAAACTAGTGTCACAGAAGGGAATAACATGCAGAGATGCATCTTCAGCATCAGGTATGTTTCCACTTTTGCCTAACTCCACAAAGTAGGATAAAGGAGCAGAGCATTGAGGTTATCACCAGTGTAGGCTACTGCTAGTTAGTGAGTACTGGGCTACAGTGTCAGCTGTCGGTGTAGACAATATCGAAGTGCATTTTACAGATCTGGAGAAACAGCATCTCCACCTCTCACTGCTTTCTTGCCTACCTGTTGCCACTGAATAACTTAATTCCTAATAGTCTGTAGACCTCAACAGACTGCTACCACTGTATCTTCATTTATTCTTTCTCTGATTGAGATAGGTAGCAGAAAAGCTAACTCTTAAAATCTTGGACAGCAGGAATGCATTCTATTTCTCATCTGCTGTACAGTTTTTCTGATGCGAGAAAAGGGTTTAATGCTAATAGAGATGAAAATGTTAAGCTAAACCAAACTGAAGTTGTTGGAAAAAATAAGCTGAATACACTTACTAATCTTCTCTTTAGGATGGATCTTTTTTAATAAGAAAGAGTTCCGGACAGGATTCACGGCAGCCATACACACTGGTGGTGTTTTACAACAGAAGAGTGTACAACATCCCTATAAGATTTATTGAATCAACAAGACAATATGCACTGGGCAGAGAAAAAAGTGGTGAAGAGGTGAGATGATGGGGAGGGGTGGTTCCAAACAGTTTTCAGTTATAGAATCTTAATAAGCAAGGATTAGCTGTATTACACTATGACCAAGAGGATTCTTCTTATATCAAGATAAAAGTATACCCTATATAATGATTGATCTATCAAGCTAGAGAGACCAGTGTAACATCAGCTCCTGCATACTATGAGTAATAAGAACTGTGAGTAATAAGATCAAGGTTAAAATACACTCCTAGAATTGTTTTGAAAAGTTGTCAGAACCAGAGCTGCAGTGGCTAGATAAACTCTCCAGCTGTTTACAGTCTTCTGCCTAAGACTCTAGTTGTTTCTTGGAAAATCGTGAAAGAAAAAGAGCCATGCTCAAAAAAAAAAACAAACCCAACCAAATAAACAACAAAAATTCTGTAAAATGAGTACTTCTAGTTCCATTTTCACATAAAGAAAACACTCTAGAATTCAAATTCTGGAGTGCAAAAATCACTGATTGGCTATTATCATATTCAGCAAAACAAACTTTGAACCTAAATACCAATAAAAAACTGTTATCGTTGCACAGAGTAGGCTTTTCAAGGATGTGACAGTAGGCTTGCTTTAGCCTAATTATCTGTCTCCCATGCAATGCTTTTGAGGATACAGAATTAATAATGGCTCATCTGGCCTTCAACAAGTGGTCAAAAAATGACCTCTGGAAAAAAAAAGAAAGGAAATCCAAAATCTGTATTTGACCAAAGACCAAAAGGAAAAACAACAGATGTAGCATGTTCTGGATATTAACTGATGGCTGGTTGTACCATATTACTCCTGGAGACCACCTTCCAAGATAGCTGGACAGCAGATGAAACAGCTTCCAAAGTGCCACAGTTTGCAGCCTGGTATATATTAAGGTAAACTAAAGGTTGTGTCAGCTTAATAGGCTATGTAACAAACTCTGTGCTTCAGTTTGTGCAGGCGGCAATCACAAATGGAAAGGAGTATGAGATGAGAGAAAGCTAATTATCTTCCGCTGTCCAAATTTAATCTGTTTATTACTAGACTAAGGACTAGTAAGAGCAGGGTTCTTAGTAAAGGGCTCTTAGTAAAGGGCAGAGCATCTCACTTGGTAACAGCCACAACTTTACTCTCTTCAGTACTGGGAGAAGCAAAAAGTGATGCAGGGATCACTGTCAGTATTAAAGCATTAAAGGAAGCCAGCACTGATTAATTTTTGTTTTCTCTATCCAGCGCTTCGACAGTGTTGCTGAAATAGTCGAGAATCATCAGCACACCTCCTTGGTTCTAATTGACAGCCAAAACAACACAAAAGACTGTACAAAACTGAAACACATTGTAAGAGTTTCTTAGTCAAACTGAACTGCTCAAATGAAGACTTTTAATCGTTTACTTCAACATTCCAAAACATATGGGTCAGGTATTAAAAGAAGAAATCAAAAATGATGGAAATACTCTTTAAGATCACCTACTGAATAAGAGATGGAGTTCATAAACTTCAACCCCACATCACTTCTATCAGAAAAGAACTCATATTTAACACAAGAAGCCAAAGCAGATATGTTCTCGTCTGTGATTTCCATCTGTGAACAACTGCATACCACAGCCTGGTCCTTTGACTGCTATTTAAAGATAGATTTCATCTAGGACATTTTCACTTTAAAAGTAAGAATATCCACAGTGATCCACTCTTCATTGCATTTACCAGAGATTGCTGCTTTCAGCAATATCTTTGTAAAGTGCACAGCCCCAGAAGAACAACTCAACCTAAGGTACACTGTGTACAAACTGAAAATAGGACTGTACTTCAAGTTGATTAGTGGCAATAAAGCTGTCTGAATGTTTTAGATTGATAGATAGGTGTTGTCCTTTTTCTCAGCTTTAATCTGTTTAATTAATATTTGTTTGTATTTTCAAATGTCTAAATAAAATATTGTAAAGTCAGTAAGAGGCATTGCTGACATTTCTTAGCATTCTTCCAGTAAGAAAGCATTACTTTACTACCATTGTTGTTTTAACATATATATTTGTACGTGCTCCTTTGCAAGCTTTGTTGTTGTGAAAACTATCACTTTTTACAGCTTTAGCACATCTATTTAGCTTAATAGCTCTCAAAGCTTTTGTCTTCAGATTGGTTTATCAACAACAGGTCACCAGGAGTAGGCAAACTACCCACCCAGTTCTTGCAGAATGGGTTAACAGACACACAAGCCTGTTCTATCACAGTGGTTTCATTATTGTATTACTGTAAACAAAATTCTGCAAAGGTTAAAGTAGTGAAAATTAAATTTGAATATATAAATGGCAGCAGTGAAAAACTTGCAAGAACAACTGTTAGTTCTAGAGGTGTCTGATTTCCCCGGACCTGAAAACTCATTCGTTTTAAAGGTATTTTCTGAAACTCATACTCCAAATACACTTGCTTTGTTCTGTTCCAGATTAGACAGTGTTCTCTAAAACTATCTGCAAGGCATTTAAGGCAAAATTGAGGCAAGCCTTGAGAAGTCTCAGCCAGTCACTTAGAACTACGGCGTAGCTGTATTCTGCCACTACTTCCTTGTGGTTTTGATTAGTTACTTCTACACGTAATGCACCTGTCTTCTAGAAAGAACTGCTTACTGATATGATGATAATGTCCAGCAAATGGCTATCTACTTTGCTGCATTTCAGTTTCTTCCCTCTACAACACAGGTAATACCCCAGATGTGAAGCAAATGAGACACTGGCAAGTCAGAAACAATGTATACAGACTTTACACAAGCCTGCCTATGACAGACTGCTCACAGTACTACATAAATGCTATGTTTAATATATTGCTCAGTTAGAATTAATTGGTACTGCACTTCAGTACTAATGTTTAGACCATCAAGACTACCCAGTCAGGGCCTCAAAATTAACATAAGTTCTTGGTCTCTGCAAGGTTAATTTACTTCTCTGTATGTACTCATGATACTGTTTAGTTACATGAAACATTTCAGATTACTAACTTGAGCAATACTCATAATGGAAAATAATACTCCCATGAAAAAGCAGCCACTCAATTTTTAGCTTTTTTTTGCATTCATGTAGAGTCCTCACTTTATTCACTCACATACTGCATTGTATTCAAACTTTCTTAACAAAACTATTTCTTGTTAATCTTTGTATGTTGCTCCTCACAAGTGTCTAGATATGTGTAGTATCAACATCATTCTAGAGCTGTGGGGAAAAAAAGCATGAAAAAGTGAAACTCAAGTGTACCTATAGACTTCCATATGACAGACAAAGTATCAGGTATTTAAGGTAATTAGCAATACTGAGCCCTTTCTGCACTCAAAGCACTGCTGCTTCTGCCCCTCAGCACCATGTGTAACTTTGTGGCTGATCTACAAATATGCTCTAGATAAACATTCAACTACTTTCATCCTCAAACCCGTCTTTTTAGCCACATTCCACATCATTACAGGGGTACCTCAGTTTTGACAAAATAAGGCGGGGATGTGATAGGCAACACCACCTTCCACAAAATAATCCATCCATCCTGAGAACATTCTAGACACAAAGCTCAGGGGGACGACACCAAGCCCACCAGTATACAATCACCTATTTTACTATACTCAGTTTTATACAGGAAGAAAAGAAGCAGACTAGTTACACTGCTTTCCATACCCAAGATAGATTTTTTTATAGCTTGGACAGACTGGTGTAGACATATTTTGAAACACAGTTTAAGCTGGAGAAAGGCTTGAGCAAGCTTCAGGTATAGGAGTGCACCAAGTTACCACTTTTAACACAGCATGCTCCATCCTCAAGTGCTAATTTTGCATTTTGCAAGAACATAAAACGAATTGTTGAAAGCATTAAAAATCCTTTTCAGCAGCCACCACAGAATCTAGGAAATGGTAACTCAGTGCAATCCTGTACCTGAAACTTTATGTTACAATTGTTGCAGTGCCAGCAGCTGACACCAGTTAATGCTGTGCAGTGTTTCCACCAGGTAGCAAATCTGACCTCTGACAGACGCAGCAACCCATCTCTCCCTCCACATTTCTTTGTTGTCAGCTAGTGTCTCTTCCATATACTTGTCAGTAACTGAAGGGGGGGGGAGAATAGAACTAAAAAATTAGCTTTAAAATGAAGCATATTTTTTGCCTGAGAACACAGGGCAAAGTATCATATTTACTAATGTACAAAGGAGAAGGAGTGTTGCCTGCCTGATACAGAAAGGAGAGTACAATGAATACTGCACATCATTCCTGACAATGTTACACCATGGAAAGAGTAAGAATTTGCATTCCCAAAGACTAAGTGTTCAGACATGCAAGTTACAAAACTACATTCCTCCTTCAATCTAAACCACCAGCAGCAGGCAGAGATTCTTAGGAAATGTTGTAAAAAAACATGTCTCATGACAACAGCTCTGGAACAAATACTGCACACAAGTTTTTTGTTAAAACACTGGAATTGCTCAGGAAGAGAAACCATGACTTACGGATGAACACGCATCTTGCAAAGAATATACAGTGAACTAGGTTTCAGGTCTCTTTAAGGCCACTTTACACAAACACATGAATACTGCACAAACACTTGTTGACCCTTCACTTGCACCTATTTCTGTATGTCCCAAAATACTATAACCAAGTTATAACCAAGTTAAGGTTTTCTTATCTTGCTATAAACACAACGTTACAAGCAATCTTAAAATGTTGTGGTTACAAAGTCATGCATTCAAAACACTCTTCAAATCTGGTTACCTGTGCAAACTTAATTTGTCACATCAAATATATCCATTGTAATACAAGCATTAAATATACGATCATTAACTTTTTCAATATGGATTTATGTATTTCACTTGGTTCACACAATACTTCAGGGATAAATAATAGCTGTGTAATGAAAAACTGTGGTTTGTATGGTATCTGTAAGATAACACCTTTCCCATTCATAAAAGATGCTGAGAAATGTGCAAACAACTATTGCAGGAGTCAGCCTGTGAAAAGGTAGCCTCATATTGTTAAAGCAGTTGAACGTTTTATTGAAGAAGTGTATATTGCCCCTGTACCACCTACTACAATGCTGGTCAGATTGCTTAAGCCAGACTTTCTCTTGACAATCATTAATTGTGATCTCAATTTCACTGAAGTCTCACTTGAAATTCTTTGAAATCTGATCTGTATTAAGTGCTAAACATTTAGGATCTCAAACAAAGCATTCTGGAAAACCTCATAAGAAAAAAGGTATTATATATTCAGCACAGTGCTTAAGCAATATGTGCTAAATAATGCAAGGACATAATCAAGGGTGGGGAAACAAAATAATCACTGGTCAAGAGGGAACAACGATTCTCTGCACTGAATGAGATGGATGGTCACAGAAAAGTGACACATGACAATGAATTAAGATTATATAAAGCAACCTTATTTCAAAATTTCCTAGCTTCAAAATGTTCAGTTTCATAGTATTGTTTAAGGTTACCCAATTCATTGGAAAACAAGCTGGAGGGGAAAAAAATTCCAGTGATAGTTGTCACTCTCATGATCCAACAGAAAAACCCCCTAGCCCTACACAGAACTTCCACCTCAGTGCTAAGTAAACTGAACAAAAATTGGTCATCTTTGCTGTAGTGGCACCAAGTAGTTTTTACCAACAAACTTCACAGGTATTTATGCCAAAGACAATGGCAATGTCCAGAATAATTTCAGGATTTAGAGAGCAAGATGAGGCAACCAATAGATCCCTCTAGTCAAAAAAGCTTAACACATTTTTGTGCTTTCCTATTGCTGTTTCATTCCAACACACTTCCTCACCACTACACTGTCTTCTTCAAAGCTCCAAGCCAAAGTAATGTTGGAACTCAAGCCCACTGTACAGCACAAAATGATCTGATTTTGATACAGAACACACACCAACTGTATATTAATTCACCCAAACTATGCCGCCTTGATTGTCTCAGGTACTTCAGCTGGCTCCCATGCATAACTCACCAGCTACAAGGCTAGTGTGCATCTTCTTGCCAACAGACACATCAAGAAAGAAAAACATAGGTAAGTACTGAAGATACTGAAGATTTTCTTTTTTAATCATTTTCATCGTAACACCCTTTAAAATGTAACATAAGTCAAATTCTGTTATTGGTGATACCCCTGTGACATCCATGGAAGACTTCCAATTGTTTCATTGGTAGCAAGTCAATCTTCACTTTCACCTTGTAGAAACAGTCAATAGGGAACTACCCCTAGGCTTACACACAACCTAAACCTCAGAGATTTAAATAGTAGAAAATACTATTTAGTCATTATGGGAACAAATTACAACCAGCTAGAATAAACTGCAATGCAGTTACAGGTCTAAAACGGTGCTTTGCACTTTACCATACCCTGGCCTTCCTATAGTTTGTGGCAGACATAGTACAAAAGTATTTTCTATAAATACAGTCATAACCCGCAAACACAAGTTATAACAAATTTAATAGTGACAGAATCAATACAGATTAGGAATGTTCACCATTCTTAAACACCATATACATTATGAATATATATACTGTATCTTTTCAACTGATTCCATTCTCAGGCTCACCATATTACCCCAATCATAATGTTTTATTAATTTATATGAAAAATACTTCACTAAGAAAGTAGACAAACTGCACAGAAATAGTACAAGTGTCATGTGCATAGCTTAAAGCATTCACATATGGCTTTGTTTAAATGAAACTATTGGGGAAATGGCCCTATATAGACCTATGGTTACACAATTGACATAGTGTAAACTGCTTCACATCTTTTAGGCACTTGCTAACAATAGTGTTCAATCCCTGAAAAGCAAAATCCAAAGTTAACAAGTGAGAATAACAAAAATCCCAGGATAACAGCTGTGTGTAGTTGAAAAGATTTCAAAAATTGTTTTTAGTAGTGCATGCACAGAACTGAAAAACTAGGGGGGAGGGGAAATTTCTGTGCAAGAATTATAACAAATAACTGAAAGGTATAAAAATATTTACATGTTTAGGTTATTTTAAATATATACAGAATAAAAGCCCTGAAAACTCATTCTATAGAATAAAAATATAGGACATGATAGTAGTAACAAAAAATAATATATTTTTATGGAATTGTATTTGCAGTTACAAGTTATCAAACCACAAGTCTCCTTGATCTGTCTCAAAGCTTGACGGCAACAGAGAATCTGCTCTTCCTTTTAAAACACAAGCACTCTGCATCTTTTCTAAACCTCAGTTACAATACTGAAATACAAAACAAAATTACTTGTGTATCCTAGTTGATTCTCTTTTTAAAAATCTGTAATGTATGATATTTAGATTTTATTTTCTTCACTGGTCATCATTACATTAATGAATTCCAGTCTCGAGTAGCCTCCATCAAATGCCTCTGTCCATGTCCTACCCAATTATCCTGATTGTCAAATATTCTACCACAAAACCAGCAGCTAAACTTAGCTTTCAAGGTATTATCAGAGGTAGTTTTTACAATCTGGTAATTGTTTTTGCTAGTCTTTTTCAGTGTCAATTTTAAGACAAATCTTTCTTTTACAGGGCTAATAGGTTTTACTGTCCTGTGCCTCTTTTGAGAAAGATCATCAGTAGTTCTGTCAAAAGGATTGCAGAAAACTGGCTGCAAAAGCGCTTCAATAGTTCTTTTTGACAATGAAACCTTAAGAACATGTCCCTTAAACTTAGCAATGGTTTTCATGACATTTGCAACTTCAGGAACATCTGCATCAGGATGGTTAAGCACAACAACTGGCTGATTTCTCCGGGGGCATTTTACAAGCTGTTTAGAGTTAAAAGGAAGTAATTTCAATGTCCTCACAGTTTCTTTTGATGCCCTCGGTTTGTAAGGGACACCTGATTCACTAACAACTTCAACCTGATTCTTTTCTTTACACTTTCTGTGCAACATTGTTTTCTTTCTTGGAGGTTCTGCGCAATTATCCTTACTTTTTCGTTTGAAATTCTTTTTTATTTGCACACCCATAGTTTTGGAACTTTTAGACTCAGTTTGTTTTAAATGAGGTTTTACTTTTGCTGTTCTGTTTCGGGTGCTCCAAGTGGACTTCTGACTACCAAAGTTATTCCTGTTGTTAGCAGTCCTCTCAATAGAACCATTTTGCAACCATGTCCCTGCAGACTTAGTAGAATAAAGAGGTTCTACAGGAGGTACACAACATGCTGGATTAGAGCTTGCCAAACAGGCATCTGCTGGCATCAAACTACCTGGTAAGATTAAGGCATCATTAGAAGTAAGATTAGTTTGTATCTGTGCTAGTGCGGGAGTAAGCGACTGCAAGTTATCCAACGGTACTGAGGGCACTGAATTGCTAACTGACTGAGTTGTACCAGCCAGAGTATCTGAAGTCTTAATTTTCAGAAAAAGCTTTTGTTGCATGGCTCCAGTTTTCTTTGGTTGACAATTTTGATAATGAGCATTGTCCTGAAAAACACTATGTTTATGAACTACAGGCTTGTTTGGTGTCACACATTTCAGAAGAACTGCCTGCTGTACATCAGGCAAAAGTGCATAAACATGTTGTTTCTGTTTAATTTCCTGTTGGTTTACTGACTCCAAGGAACAACTGACAGCATCCTGATGCTCTGGTAACACCTTCACGGAAGAAATTCCCCTCAGAGTCGACTCCGATGAGTCTGTAATTACAAGAGGTCCTTTGAATGGCATGCTACTCAATGAGTCATTTGCTGTACTACATGCTCTCCCACTACAAGAGCTTCTCATGCTTCTGAAACTGTAATTTTTCCCCTCCACTTTTGAAGCTGGCACGGTTACTTTACCATATTCTCCAGATGCAACTCTCCCTAAAACCTGAGAATTATCACTAGGTACATTTGCAACCGTTCCAACAGTCCTGCTAAAAGTCAAAATCATTCCAGGTCCCTTATTTAAAACAAAAGATGCTGGAACACCTTTAGTCACATGCCCATCTGATGAACTGGTTGATGGAAGAGATTTTCCTGAAACCACCCGTAGTCTAGGCTGGTTAGCAAGGTGCAATGGAACAAAAAATCTTGATGAAGGGGACTGAACTAAAAGGGGTTTCTTCTGTTCCTGAAGAACTGGTGACAAGCTGCAAGGATTTGGGGTTGTAGACAGTATTTTATCTTTTCCTAATTGCTGTGTTACAATTGTATCTGTAGGAGTCTTTAGCAATACACCAGCACCTGGAGTTCTGGATAACTTATCAATTCCCTGTGAAGCATATGATGTTCTGGGTGTCTGTTTTTCTCTCCCACAATGTGTACCTTCACTTGTGCTACATCTTGTGTTCAACTCCCTATTATATAAATGAAAGTCTACATTAGGAGGAGGCTTCTGAAAACCGCATGAAGTTGCAGAGCTTTTTAAATGTGTAAAGGTTTTATTCCCCGTCTCATGACCAGAAAGCAGCTTGTCAGAATGGAGTTTTATGCAGTTATTTGATTGGCTGTGGGATTCTTGCTGAGTAGTTGCTTTCACTTTTAACACATCTTGAAGTAACTGGTTTATTTCAGGCGATAAATAATTAGCTGCCTGTTCACTCTGCAATGAGAAAACAGACGTGATTTTAGGCATTAAGACCGAGTTAACACAATCAGAGGCATTTTCTTGGAATTTTTCAGCTACGTTCTCAAAGCCTTGACGGTTGTTAGCATCCAAATACTGCTGGCCATTATGCTGGTCCTCCATAAAACATTTGCTGTCAACAACACATTTAGACTGGCTTTTAGAAGACACAGAGTTATTCTTAGCGTTTATGTGTCCATAAGTTTTATTAATATTTGATTGGATTGATACAGCTTTCTCTGGTTTTAAGCCTTTCATTGACTCTGAATATGAAGATGCAGATTTACTTCTACTCTTCTGAAAAGGAAGTGTTTTGCTATATATAAATTCTTTGTACCTGTCTTCTGCTGACATCCAAATGCTACATGGATCATCTGAAGTGTCCATTTTGGAATAGTTGTGAAAAGACAGCAATCCTTCATTAGAAGAATCCACTGAATTTGAATAATAGAGATTGTTAGTTCCATTACTATTATTCAGGCCACCATTTTGTATTTTCAGTTTAGGAAAAAAGGGTATTTTCATAGGGTCATAGTGAAGCATATTTGTAATAGTAGGTGGCAATACCTGAGGGTGATTTGGAGGACTATAGCTTCCCCACGAGATATTACTTTGAGTTCCAACTTTTGTCACCTCACCACATGGAGGTACAGTTGAGCCCAGCTTCACTGACAAATAATTCATACTTTTTCCTACTGCTACATTAGAAGGTGCTACAGCTTGAGAAACACTCCTATCATACAATAAGGAGTTACTTTGTTTTCCCACATTTGTTTTTCCTGAATGAGAAGCAGAACAAGAAAATGGAGGGCGTATTACTGGGTGAAGAGAACTGTTCTTTAAGGTTGACTGATCAGTTACATGTGGTATAGCACCTGAAGACAAGCCACAGGGATCAGCAGTCTGTAGCAAAGGAGTTGCAGACCCATCTTTAACAGGATCAGCTTTCTGACCCAACAAATATACATTTTGCTTACTCGTAGGTAACAACTTTATAACAATATGTTGTTTTCCATCTACCATTTTAAATCCCATAAATTTAGCACTGTAATTTGCTGGAACAGATATTTTATTGTTTTTTACCATCAATACTGTTGGCCCATGAACAGCATTCTTCAATAATCCCAGGCCGTAACTTGTTCCATCATCTGCTTTATTGTATTGTGCAGTAGTAGCAGAGAGCATTCCACCCTTGAAATTATGCTTTCCTGTATACATAATTTGATCTTTTTCTTCACTTGTTTCCATGCTTCTCATACACTGGTTCAGCTCTTCATCTTTTGTTTGAATTTTATTCACACTTCTCAGCACTTGTGCATTGTTTTCTCCAATTTTGTCACTTTCACCGTTTACTTTTTTCCGTCTCCAGAGTGGTTTTTTTGATGCTCCCATTTTATACCTTCTTAACACAAGCTTCAGTCCTTCTGGAGTCTTCACTATTCTTTTTTCACATTTCTCCTTTTCCAGTTTGTCTTTTGCATATAAGTGGTCTCTGTGCAAAGCTATGATGTGTTTTAAAAGATAATCTTTCCGAGGTGTCCTGTAACTGCAATATTGACAACCAAAAGGAAACATTCTGGTATGAACAAGATGATGTTCCTGGAACTCCTCTTTTGTAAAGCTTATGTGATGACATTCTCCACATTTATATGGAATCTCATTATGCCTATGAATGTGCTGAACAAATGTGCCCACATCTTGGGTAGAAAACCCACATTTTTCACATTGAAAGTGACCATCTGCACAATGCTTTGATGTGAAGTGTTTTGTCAAATCCAACAAAGTGTACATATACTCATCATTACAGAGTTCACATTTTACTAAAGTGCTACGATGGGTGCGCCTATGCTGTTTAAATGACTGGAAGTCATTGGCCGAGAAGTTACACATCTCACAAGGATACAAAGGCAACTCTCCATAATGTAACAACTGAAAATGTTTCTGCAGATCATTTGGGCTGTATCTGATGTTATCCTTGCACTTCGTACAAGTGAAATTCAGTATTTTTGCTGCAGTTTTCAATCCTTCTTCAAATGGCACTTCTGGTTTATTTTGCAAGTGGTTTCCCTCTGAACAACTGGGACTGCTTCCATTTATTTTCTCTAGACTTAGGGACTTTCTTGCAGTTTGCTGCTTACACTGAAAGAGTCTTCTAAATCTATCAACTTCATGTTTCAGTAATACTTCATTTGGAATGTTCACCTTGGGTAAGTCAATTTTCACATTTTTTAGTTCATAAGCAACATTGACATCTAAAATTGCTGGTTGAGTTATCATACGTAAAGGATCATTCACCAAATGATCCTTTTTTTTCAAAGGATCCGTTTTTCCCAAAGTTGTATCTGTAGAAAAATTCTTTGCAGCATTAGGCTTTAACAAAATAATTTGCTTTTTATCACAAAAAACCTGTTCCTTTTCAGATGGCATGATTTTAGGTTTTCCTTTTCTTTAAATGATTTCTTGAGATTAGACTGAGTTCCTGCAGCAAAAAAGACTACTGTGCCGAGTTATTCTCAAGGTTCTAGAACTTCCCCATTTCATTCTCCTGAAATTAGAAAACAAAGTATTATTTTTAAAAGTAATGCAATTAGAACGCCCATTACAATTCATTAGTAAATACATGCCAATCTTGGAAGTTGTGGACTTTTATAATAGCATTTGAGATAAAAAAGGGTGAGGCAAAAAAGAGACATTACACTGGAACCTTTGTTTGTATTTGGAGAGGGGTTGTTTATTGGTTTATTGCTTGGAGAGGGTGTTCACAAAATATACATAAATCTTGAAAAAACAAGCTTTAAAGAACAACATCTACTGAAAGATTAAAACATTGGAATTGTAGGTCATCAAATTTGGGGTTTCTCGCACATCAGGGCAGTCTGTAAGCTTAAGAAATCACAAGAGCTGCTTTTTAAAAATTAAGCTAGCATTTATTACTTATTCAGGATCTCAAGCAAATATAAATACTGTACCTCCTCTGTGACATGGACCACTAACTGAATCTACATGAAATACTAAAAACAAGCCAAATTCAGCAGGAGTTGATATTTTATTATTCATGTTTGCTATTCTATTGTGCTTAAAAAGAAAAAAAAATCTGACAAAATATCTACCTCACTAATGTGACATTATCTTTATCAACACCAGAAAACCCACCACACTCTTCTACAATGAATTTTCCAGGTGCCCACCTTTAGTATCACACAAGCCTGAGAGGGTAACCAGATACAAGTTAACTCTAGTTTCTCACCACATGTTCCTAGTTATAGGTTAATCTTTTCAGAACAAGTGCATGGCTGACAACAGTACTCCTTTATGGATTAAGAAGCTCAAGTAAGTATGGTCAGTATTATTGTCTTGCTACAGACTTAATGTCAGTGTTTCCATAACAGGCTACACTAATAATTTATAGCAGCTCAAGTCTATGCTTAAACAACACTCCCGAATGTCAACATAAAATCGACACAAATGGAATAGCAGTGAAAATAACTTGGATTTTGAAAAGTGACACTGAAAAGGAAGAACTCTTTCTACACTACTATGTGACACTTTATACTACAAATTTTTTCCATAGTAGAAATCAGTGTCACTTTCCCCTTTACTAGCAAGTTAGTAAAGTATTAGCTGAAATCTGATCAGCAGCTCTCTGTCCACTATTCTCCTGCCCACCCTGAAGCAACACAGACTTGGAACTCATTAGATCATCCTATTCACATTCAAACTGAAAAAATGATCACATCTTCTCCCTCATTGTGATGAGGTGCAAGAGCTGCTTCTAGAGCTCCAGGCCATCATAAGCATCACCACTAAGGTCTTCCAAATATTTTCACACAGTCCTGTGAAAAGGAAGTATCTAACACTAGACATGTAAATACCTGACACAGAAAATGGAGAATGAAAAGGCCTTGTTCATGTGTCACACAGCAAGAAAAGCACATTCCATTTACACTTTATTGCATTCCTTTGGAAAACATATTGGCATTTCTGCACAAGTCAAAACAGACTGACATTTTATAAACTCCAATATCAAATAAATTTAGTTAACTCCTCCAGGGAAATGGTGGACTCCCCAGCACTGGATGCAACTGGGCAGGGTGCTGGGCCATCTAGTTTGTATCATGCTTTGCCAAGAAAGGTTGGACCACATGATTCTTAAGGTCCTTTCCAATCTAGTATTCTATGATGATTCTATGAACTGTGTGCTCTAGCTATGAGACATGCAAGACATCTGACATTCAATCCTGGCCCCAGAAAACTAAGCAAGCAAACAAACCACCACCACAGACCACAGACACATAAACGCACACACTCACTCCTTGGGAATCTTTCCAAACTAAAACACTTCAGAAGGGCACAACTCTATGTTACATTCCATTTTCACCAAGAGTACTATATTGTAATACTTTCTCTTGTCAATAGCAAACCCCTTATTTGAACAGGAGCAAGCTAAATTCCCCATAAAAGAATAAGTAACTAGAACTTGTTTCCTTGAGGAACTTCTTTAATACACAGATGCAAAGCATGAGTATTACAGATTGCATGATACAATACATCACAGAATCATAGAATTGATGGTAGCTGCCTATCATTCAGGTTAAAATGTCATAATGTTAAATACTGAAACCTAAAATATGTATGCAGTTAACACTATAAAAAACAGAAGTGGATCATGTGTAAGAGCGAACAAGCCTCAGACTTCTAACATGAGGCCAATGTGGTCCAATTGGGCAACATTTCACTAAAACATTTATGTTCGGCAAAGAGTCTCAGTTGGGTATATTCAAATCTGATTAGAGATCTCCTTTAACTAATTAACCATGCAAATTACAATTTATACCTGTTACTACTGGGTAGCTTGCAACTATTGACAAGCGCCTGCAGCACAAGAAATTAAAATAGTTACTAGAAACAACCAATTAGAAAAAAAAATCATAGGGATCTTTAAATGTACATTGTCAAAGAAGAAACCAAACTTACACGTTAAGAAAAGACTTCACTTCTTCAGCCTTTTTAACATTTTCCCACATACACAGAAGAGGTAAATAAGTAAGGCTCAGAAAAGGCCACAGTCAGGAGAAATACTGAAAAAAGGTCTGGAAACAAAAGGAAATAATAAGCTGAAAAATATAAGCCCTTTGCATTTTTATAGTATGCACATTTTTAACACATTGAAGACAGAAAAACTGCAAATACATGCTATGTTCTCTCCCAAAGAATGCCATCAAAAACAACAGTCTAAATTAATGGGTAGGATTAAAAATCACTGGAAAACTCCTATTTTAACCTTAGCTTTGTCACTACATCTCAGGCATTCACAACTGGTAAGCATAAACATATGATAACTTAAAACCAAGACAGAAAGTAGTAACTGGTACCTCAAAATGGTACTTGCACTCAAAGTAACACTTAAATAATAATTGTAATAACTTCTATAGCAAAGACCTTATTATAATTTTCTAGAAAGTTCTGCAGAAGTTTGGGAGATGGAATATTACATTAAAATAACTATCTGAAACCAGGAAGTAGATTATAAAGCAGACACAGTGAATGCAAACCCTGGAAATAAACAAGCATGCACCACAGTTAAGACTCAAAAAAAAAAACCAAAAAACCCAAACAAAAAAAAAAACTAAAAACCAAACAAAACACAAAAGGCAGACCAAAACACTAAGCACAAGTAACCACTTGAGGCTCGAAGCCTTCATTTTCTTCCCCCAAAAATGCTCCAGTATGTCCAATATGTTTAAAAATAGTACACATGGAGGAAGAAGTTTTTGCTATATACTTTAGTGAGAAATGATAGATAGGAGTAAGACACTCTTAGGTTAGTTACCTTTTACTTTTTTTTTTTTTTCCATTTAGAACAGGGGAAAAAAAAACAAAAACAAGCAAACAAACAAAAAAAAAATTCCATGGACATGCCCAGGCAGGCAGCATTTTGGAGATTTCTATAAATATTGTCTACACTTATTTAATTTTTACTAAAAAAAAAAAAAACAGAACCAAAAACCCTCAAACAAGCCAAACTAAACTATGCTAAATTATTATCCATGCTCATCCTATCCTACGTGTCTGCAAATCTAGAGTGGTTTGCATCTCTACAAAGCCACGGACACATGCAGGAACTAACAGAACTCGATCGTCAGAAACGCACAGAGCCGGTACTTCTGGCGCTCAGATAGAATCTATCTGACGCAGCAAAACGGCGCTTTTGTAAAAATAAAACACAAAGTAAAAACAAAGTACCAAATCACCCTCAAAGCTAATGAACACAGGCACCCATGCCACACAGACAACTTGCCGTTTACAAGAACGGCAGCTTAAGGCTCCAGTGACTCACGGACACTGCTACAACCCACCTACAGACAGCCGCTTCCTCAGCCCCACTACCTGCGATGCCGGGCGCGCTGGTCAGCTACCCAAAGGGGGCTCCCGGCCTCCCCGCTAACGAGCAGCGTCTCTGGGCCGGACCAGAGAGCGAGCTGCGCCCCCGTCCCCCGGGATGTGGACGCAGAGAAGAGCAGGGACAAAAGGCGAAACGGGCGGTGACGCCAAAACAGCAGGGGAGCCCCCGGGGGTGCCACCGCCTCAGGGCGGCGTCGCGGGCTCCAGCCGACCTCGCTGGCAGCGCCAGGCGCTCCCCAAAATTAGGGTGGGGGCGAGCGGGGCGCCTGCCCTCTCCAGCTCCTCCGCAGAATGCACCCGGCTCCGCGGGCAGCGCTGCCGCTGCCCACAACAGCTCGCCGCAGGGCGCTCACGGAGTCCCGGGGGTGCCGCGACACCTCGCCGTCCGCGTGTAGCCCGGCGGAGAAATACAGCCCCACAGGCAGCCCGGTGCCGGCCACGAGGCACGGTCACCTACTCCCCGCCGCGGCCAGGCGCTGCCCGCGGCCCCCGGAGGCCGCGCCGCCAAACCCGGACGCCCCACGAACTTGGGAGGCTAGGGGCACGGACTACTTAACAGCCCAGCCCTACCACGGGGCGACTTCCTGCCCCGCCGCGGGTGGCTCTTCTCGCCACTCCTCTCAGCCGCAGCCCGCGCCGAGCCCCCCACTCCCGCATGCCGCGGAGATCCCCCTTTCCCAGCCGCCGCCGCTTGGCAGAGTTACCTCGCCATAGGCCGTCGAGTCGCTGTTGGCGGCCATAACAGCTTCCATCCGGGGACTGTAGGGCGGCAAGCCCAGCAGTAGGGACGGCCGCGGCGGAGGGATATGCGTTCACCTGGGGAGACGGACGGCGGCCGACGAGGTC
Source organism: Psittacus erithacus (assembly GCA_009867235.2). NCBI lineage: Eukaryota > Metazoa > Chordata > Aves > Psittaciformes > Psittacidae > Psittacus > Psittacus erithacus. The sequence goes on from WYDI02001588.1 coordinate 31,353, forward strand.
CAGGGCAGGGGAGTGCGCGGGATGGGAGGAGGGCGGGGCCGGCCCAGGGTCAGGGAAGGCGGCGGTGCGCGGAAGACCTCTGCTGTCGCCTCGGACTTTTTCCTCTTTCTCCTCGTCCTCCTGTAACTTGAATGTGGTCGCGGCGCTGTGGTTGGGAGGAGAGCACGACGCCGGGCCTCCCGCACCCTTTCCCCGAGGCTGCCGCGGCCTGGCTCTGGCTAAGGCCCATTGCTAGGCGAAGGGCCTACCGCCGGGCCGGGGCTACATGGCAGGGTCGTAGGTACAGCGTCACCGCACCCGCCGTCGATACCTTTCGATGGGTTTGTGCCTCCACCGCCGTGTGGTTCAATGGCCATTAATGGCGCTGTCAGGGAGAGCCGATGGCCCATCATAGAACATAGGTCCTCGCCTAGAGGTGTGGTCCTGAAACCGATGAGCTGCATAGACGCAACATACAGGGCTATCTGTGGAATATGCAGCAATTAAAGCGTTCAGAACATTTCACATGGATTACATTGGTTCATGTGTTTTCACACTCTCAAAACAACAAAATAAGAGCTGAAAATCACTACAAATTAAATGCCTGCGTTGTTAAAGTATCAAGTATCATTGCTGCTTAGAAGAGGGGTAAACTACACTTGTTAGTAGTAGTGTGCTCTTCACATTAGTGCCAAGTTTCAATGCACGTGGAGGATCACCAAAAGTAAGACTGCCAAAGAGTATGAAGGCATATGAGAAGCAGAAAATACAAATGTGTACTGTGGCCAAAACGGACATACACAGAGATAGACTGTAAAGAGGAATTGTGAATCAAGAGATCATTGAAAACGAAAGCCTCTCTCCACTTACAAAATAGCATTCAATAATTAAAAGGCAAAGAGGAGATTTACGATTCCAGAGGAAAAACTTGAACCAACTCATGAGCAATTTAACTGATTCAGCTAACTTTTTTTCCAGAAACCTTGTTACATCTTAAAGTTGCAACAAAGTTTAAAAGCCAGACTTTTTACACAGTTTAAATTGAGATCAATGAGGACTGTTGCTTCCTGTGAGAGCGCGTGTGCTTATCGTAAGGATTCATTAAGCACGAGCATATTTTTAGTTCCTTGCTCAAACTGACACCTCTTATTTCTCTCGTATCCTGCACTGTAAAAGAAATTTAATAGAAGTCATTTTGGGATGGGTTTTTTGGCCCTAAAGAATATCTTCAGGAATAGAATTATATCATCGATAGTTTTGCTACACCCAAATGAAAATATCTGTGCCAAAAGCAAGCAGAGAAATGTACTGGTTTGCACGCAAATCTTCAAATTCTCCTGGCTGCAAATTTGTTATGTTTTTCTAAATGGTCAGAAGTGGAGATTGTACATACGTAATACTGATAGTGTTTTGGAGAATCTGAAAACTAACTGCAACTGAAGAACAAAAAAAAAGAGAAACAGCATATCTGGCTGCAGCCCTGAAGTCAGTAAAGATAACAGAAAATAATTAGCCATGAAAATCATCAGTCTGACAAGCAGCTATAGTATCAGATTTGTGTTAGAATGCTGGTGTTCCTAACCTGAAATTAAAATCTACATCATATTGTCACCTATTCATTCCAACAAATTTGTTTATAAAGATGGAAACAAAAATTTTATCTATATTTTTTACCACTTTGTGATTAAAATTTAGACACATATGGATGTCAAGCACAACAGAGAAAAAGAAAACCTGTGAGATAACACCAGGAGAAAGAAAGAAGAAAGGCTAACGTCTAATTTATCATGTACATCGAGATCCTTTGTATCATAGGAGATATCCAGAAGGATGATGTCAAAAGAAGATACTAACAAATTTGTATTAAGATTTGTAAAAAAAGTGTCAATCCCATGAAAAATTACAATGTGTAAACTCACCAAAAAGGCTGACACTGTGTAGTAGCCTCTCCCAAAATTCACTAAACAGCTCTTCAGTCATGAGAGTCAGCATCCACAAAAATGTTCCCCAAAATATCTAACAGTCTATAATCTTCCCATTTTGCAGTACTAGGAACTCCTTATGAAGTCTGATGCCTCAAAGATCTTTTTGAATCCACACACCCTCCACTGAAAAGAGGACCAATGAATGCAACAACTGCCATCCTACCATGCTCAGAGTAGAAACTAAACCAAAAGCCATCACAGAAATGCAAGTAAAACCAGTCTTCTCAAGTGGTTCAGAAGTGAGTACACAGAACCAGAGAGAGCGCACATTTTCTGAGTATCCTGGTGCTGGCAGTCGACCCACATGTGGTATCAGGCATGAATTGAGACAAAGCACATGTATGTAAACTTAGATATTTTTAAGTATTAGAATATGATTTCTTTAAAGTGGCATCACATACTGTTCTATTTCAAGACTCCTTCCAGGATCAATGAATGTTGCATGAGGGCTAGAATATCTTTGTATTCTTTTTCATAAAGACAGATCACACATAATAGATATGGATAGGCACAATATGTACATATCACTCTTAAATTCCCACATTCTTAAACATCAAGGACTGAATCCAGATAATACTTCAGTCCTTCATACTTTTCAGAAGATAAATTGAATTTGGTCCACTTTACTGTGTGAGATCCTGTGAAAAAGATGTTTAACTGTAAGAAAGTCTATGTTCTGTGAAACAGGAAATATCCCACAGCACTTCTTATTTTTCACCTCAAAAAATGGCTCTGACATCTGCAGTGACTTTTTTCCTCCCCTGCAGTGTTGACTATTGTCTCAAGAAACATATGTAAACTGTGTTGTATTTTGGAAGCTTTAAAGGTACTTGTACTGTCCCAGTGCTCATTATATCGTATTATTCCATGCATCTGAAATAGCAAACAACGACAGGACTTCCCATTACATATGTCATTAGTGTTAGCGTGTTATAATCTGGTAGTGGAAATTAAGTGCAAATAGCCTTCATAATCTGATTTTCATTATTGTTGCTATTAGTTCTGTATATATGATGTTTTAAAATAGAAAACTCGATGCTTTCCTCAAATAGATGGGTTTCTCACAAATAAAAGGAATACTGCATCTCTGGTTTCATTTGGATATCCAGCTTATTTATGGATAGTGGGGTGCATTGGATCAATTTATTGCATAATTTGTTGAACTGTCAGAGATTACTTCTGTCAGAAATAAATCTATGCCAAATTGGAACTGACATGAGGATTTTCTCATAAATTCTCTGAAAAAAAAATTTAAAGATAATTTAATTTTTGAAAGTCAATGCTAAGGCAAATTCCAAACACAGGTGATCAAATGAAGCTAAGGAACTCTTAATTTTTTAAAGAAAATCACTTCTTTTTAATGTGAAGTTGCTCATGAATTTACCTGAAATAATTGAACTCGATCACAGGCATGAGCTTCTTCCTGAGTTAGAAACAATAATGCAGTAATACTGTTAGCATGTTCCAATTTATATTACAAATTGGAAATACCTGGCTAAAAGTGAAAACCTTATTTCAATTAGTTCTTTTATGACCTAGTCACATTTGTTGATTCATGTAGGAAAAATAGCCAAATCTCAAACAGTTTTTTGATCTATGACAACTTTAATCTTGGTTCTGTCCCATTCTTTGTTCAATCTAAAATGAATTTAAATTAGTTTCTGTTTCTACAGATGTTACCAATGCTGTAGATGTCTTCTTTTGAACTTTTATTCCTGCAATCTTAATAGTTGTGGTTTAGATAGCTCCAAGACTAATTGGCACCATGAAATCCACAAAGAAAAATTACTGACTTCTTTTGGTATTTCACACTGCAAATTTGCAGGTAAAGCCATAATGAGAATTTGGTGTGGTTCTGATATTAATGATACCATTAGGTGTCAGCATTAATACTGCTAGGTTTATAAGATAATATATTGTGAAAAGGAAGCCTTACCATTATGTATTTCAACTATTTTAACTAATGAAACAAAACCAGGCTATTTACACTAAAAAAAGAGAGTAAAAATTAAGGTGTTTATTTTACCTCTACAACCATCCATTGCAAAATATTTGATCATCAAAGCCAATATTCTAAAGTATCAGGAAGTGGTTAAAAAGGCAATTTTCTTATTTTCACACTGTACTGATGTTTATCTCAGAGAAAGAAATATGGGACTTCTCTTAAGGCTGTGAAGCAGCTCATTCATCTAAGCATTGTTTGAAGTATGCTGTACTTTTTGAAAGAAATTAAGTCTACCTAGCCAATGTATTACTTATTTTGGTGACTAGCACATTTTGGAGCTTTTTGTAAGCAGATCAATATGGAAATAATAGATTAGAAGAATGAACTCAAAAGGGACCACCAAAAAGCTTTTATGTAAGAACACATTAGTAAATTAAGAATATCAGTAGATGAAGAATCATACAGAAGGTTAAGTTAGCACATTTTAAGTGGTGAACTGGTATGGAACAGGATAAAATAGATGTATTTTCTTTGAATCTTCCATTTATACTATGTTGTTTATCTGTGAAATTACACAAACTATTTAAAGGTCATTACAAGAATTTGAAACAACCATCTAGCAGTATGGCTTTTTGTTGGTGTCACAACAGATTTTTTATAACTCCTATGAACCAGATATTCTTGAAAGAAACAGCAGAGGCATCTCAGTTCTTTTTCACTTTCAGTTAAAAGACTCTCCTCCTAGGCAGTTTGCCTGCGAAGTATAAATAAGGTCTGTCAATTCCTAAACTTAATTTTCATTCATCTAAATATGTTTAATTACTGGCTCCTTTCTTCATGGATCTCCAACCTCTGCTACCTGTGATATTACTCACTCAGTTGTACTACAAAGACATCTCTTTTTATATGTTTTTCATGAACATGTTCAGAACTTTCTGTCTTCTGGAAAAACAGATAATCACTTGAGCTTCTTTGGTGATACTAAGTTGTAGATATAGCTGCCAAGAAGTACATAAGAATATGGTTTTTAATCTCATTATAAAAAAAGCCAGTAAAGAAATATCAATTAATTACATTTTATAAAGTATATATAATATATGCTTATATATATACATATGCTTATTTACATATTATATATAATATACTTAATATTATAGAATCATAGAATCATAAAATAGTTAGAGTTGGAAAGGACCTTAAGATCGTCTAGTTCCAACCCCCCTGCCATGGGCAGGGACACCTCACACTAA
>WYDI02001590.1:0-10636 GCA_009867235.2 Psittacus erithacus
GGATTTCATCAGGTCCCATGGACTTGTGCATGTTCAGGTTCTTAAGATGGTCTTGAACCAGATCCTCTCCTACAGTGTACCAAAGGTCTTCATTCTCACAGTCCCTGTGTCTGCCTTCCAAGACTTGTGTGGTGTGGTGAGAACATTTGCCAGTGAAGACTGAGGCAAAGAAGTCATTAAGAACCTCAGCCTTCTCCAAATCCAGGGTAGCCACTTCCCTTGGTAGCTTCCGGAGGGGGCTATTTTCTTTATTTCCTTATTTTGCCTTCTTTCCTTTTTTTCCTTATTTCCTTTTTTTGCCTTCTGTTTCCCTGTCTCTGTGTGTTTGCTTATGTAAATATACATTCTTATTATTTTGCCTTTCTCTATTGAAGAGAAGGCTTATTTTATGGTAAAATCAATGAAGAATGTTTGTGTATGACATTGTTATCTGATACACTTCAAAATAAAGGATATTATGGTACTATTCCCTGAATATGTAGTTTTTCCATATGAAAGCAAATTAATTTTTTAATTAATATTTTCAGTAACTGTAGTCCAGAGTTACTTTTTATCCCATCTCCTAGTGTAAAAGCTATCATGTCTCATATTACTAAGAGGGGATGAGGTTAGTCCTTCTTTTTCTCCAGTATTCCATCCTTTTAAGTCTGCCGATATGAGTAGTTCTGCTACTTAGTAGTTCTTCACTTTCTATGGAGAAATGAAGTGTACTGGTCTTCTGGGTGTTTGCTTAGCAAATATTCATGGTCTGACCATTGTTTCAAGAATCCTTAGCACAGCATTTATACCATAAATCAAATTTCTTAATTTAATTATCCAAATATGACACTTCAAACAGACTTCAAGTTCTGAACACAGTTTTTCTAGCATGTGCTGGTGCCTCAAGTTCAGTGGAAAATTTCAGAGAACAGTAGAAAAGATCCTCCACTGTGCCCTATCAAGAGTAATCTATAAAAAAGGCAATCAGGATTGGAAGAAATGGCTATTTTATTCTCCATATCTTTATTCATTGTCTTCTCAAATAACCTTGCTACTGTGGATGTGAGCTGGTGTAAGACAGGACGTAGATATTGCTGCACTGTAAGTAGGAATGGTTTTCAGTCATTTTACACAAGCTTTGATGCTGGAAACTTACCTTCAATTCCTGCTACTCCAGCTATGTTATTTCCTCTTTTGTTATCCTGTAGAAAAATTATGTATACAGATCCACGTAAGCTGCACATGATAGGTCTACTATTTGACCTTTACAGTCACAAAATAGAGTTTATCTGCACAAATGCACTGGTGGCTCAAGTTATTTTCTCTTCACAAGATATTATTTTTTTGTACTTGTTCTGCTTCTATTGTGGTGAATTATTCATGGTTGTATACTCAGCTACTGTCCTGCATCTTGCTTCTTGGCTGTATTTTAGCATTAATTCAAAGTCTGAGATACTGAATCTAATTTTTAAATTCAACAGAAAACTTCAGTGTCCAAAATCTCCTAGTTAAGCAGACAACTTCTTAAGTAGCCTTATTGATCTATGGCTTTGAAGGCTTTTGTTTTCATACTGTATCCTACATTTTCAGACCTTTTGTTGTCATTAGTTATATTTCCACGATCAGCCACATTCTTACCATATATTGTTCAAGCTGTGCTCAGTCCTTATAAACAGCTAGCCAACTGGACAGACGTAATAAAAGCTGACATTATAAATCCTAACAGCCTTAAAAATTTGTACAAAATTAAAGTAAAAAAACAAAATTTCATTTGCCACTTTTTTTTAAAAAAAATTTTTTGTTCTTCAGAGGCATGAGGGCATTTCAGAAGTATCAACTGACACTGGTCTTGTATGTCTAGAAAGATAATTCATCCATATTGAACTTGCCTCCACCAGCATGACAGTGGTCATCTATGATTTAATTTGCAATCTGTCCGTCCTTTTCCCTGCCTTAAGAGCCAATGTTTAAATGCAGGAAATGTGAAGGTTACAGGAGGTCATGCATTTTAATCAGTTTTTATATAGAAAGCAAGCACAGAATTATTTCCCACACCAGAAATTTTTTTTGTCTCCTTTTGCTTCTTTAGTCTGCATTGACTTGTGATGACATTGAGGTATTGGAGAAGGAAATGATCTTTCATGAGAGAACAGAGTAGAGAGATAACCTTATTTGATTCCTCTTTTGTGCTAATATGAAGACTCCTTTTCCAGAGCATTGGGCTTAGCAGGGAGGCTTAATAGTCATTTAAAGTCAAGCAGCAATGAAAGCATTTTGTAATGCCTGATATTACTTCTATGCAGTATATCACAGTATGTTGCCATGCAGACACAACAAAACTCATATAAGAAGGAAACTGCTGCTGTCTTGAGTGGGCTTGGAGTCTGATTTATGGCTTTTCCCACTTCTTAGCACGAAATATGTTATTTTTATAACTGAGAAATATTTTATATTTGCTTCATCCTTTCAGTCCAAATTATCTAGAAAATCAAGCTTGTTCTTCTCAGACTCTGGACATGGACTGGATAAAAGTTAGTTAAAAACTGATCACTTTTTCTTGCGTGTCAAAATATGGTAGATGATACAGACAAGTAGCAGAGTTCTGTGCTATCATCCTCTACAGGTTTGTAGACTAATATTAACTAATTATTCTACTTAGTCATGCACTGCAGTACCTGGTGCTAACATACATTCCTCACATGTGTCCAGAGAATACCTTTTTAACTATTTGGGATATAATTTGAACTTTTTGGTTTCCCCAGCAGACAAAATGTATTGTGTACCTTGGCCAGCATCCAGTATTTAGAAAAATCTACACAATTAATTCAGGTACTGTCTCTTAATTGCCCTCTTTAAATTTATCAGAAACTGTCTATTTGAAAATATTTATTTCTTCCCTGTGCCTTCCTTGTAACCTTTAAATTATGTAAAGGCAATACAAAATAACTCAATCTAGCCTTATGGGAGCTGTCCCTTTTACTAGTTTCCATATGCTTTTTACAGATCAGCCCAGTGTTCTTTGAGACACTTCAGTGAATCCTGAACATTTCATAGGACAAAATCATACAGAGAGGGAGAACATAGCTGCATTTTCCAATTATATTGAGATAATTAGTCATTTATTAAGGTTTACAGGGATTATTTAGCTATTTTGTTTAGTGACCCAGATTTTAAAGAATAGTTCAAGGAAGAAGAAAAAAATAACCCATTATATCTCTCTGATGAGTTTACTTGGGTTTCTTAAAAGAAAAAAACCCTAGGACTTTCATAAATTTATGAAAGTTCCAGGAGCCTATTCAACATACGTGATCTGCTGTTATTGCCATATTGTCACAATATTCTACTGCAAGATGAATACTCAGGTAGGACACAAATGGAGATTACAAAAAAAAGAATGATGCTATAGTTAATGACTAATCTTATTAAATACTCTTAATATTATGTGCAGATAGAAATCACACTATTCTGCGTGCTCTAGAAATACATGCATAATTATAGTTCACAATTCTCAGTTTAAGGAAACAAAATTGGACCCATAAGTATGCTTCATTATTTTTCCTCATAGAGTCTTGCCTTATCATGTATCAAATAAATTCAGGCAATGCATTCTTGTTAAAGGGGTAACTTTAATAAAGATTTAGGTTTCACAGTAACTTTTCTATTGTTTCTTCATTTGTCAGTGTACACGAAATTTTGCTTTACAGATTCAACGTATGGCAATTCTCAATTAGAAGTACTAGCCACTGTTTTGGTGGAATTGCTAATTAGAAATGCTGCTGGATCATGTATTCATATCAGTGAGAAACGTCTTTGTTTAGAAATTACAAGTTCAAGAATTTCTGTCAGGAAATGTCAACATAATAGTTATTCATTGGGTAATATTAAAGTCAGTGAAAGTTTTTGGCCTTTTTTTTTTTTTTTTTTTTTTTTTATCATGTACTTCAGTGATTTGGGTCAAGCTATATGGACTTTGGTTCATGTGCACTACCACAGAAACCATAGCAGAGTCCTCTAAGAGCTGGCTTCAGCCCGAAAAGAGTATAAATTTGTAAAGCTGTCTAGAATGTAAATGTACCATATTTTCTTTATTAAAAAGCAATGTACTTTTATTAGGGTCTCACTTTTATGAGCAGAATACACTGGTTTTGAATCTAACTTGAACTCAAAAGAAAAAAATTTAATGGGTATATTAACTGCTATGATATTTAACCTGATTCAGCATCTGTGACCTTTTGGTGTAGCAGGTTTAAGAATTAAACAAAAGCTATAAGGAAAATGATCCTGTAATGTAGTTTTTAAGCCATGCTTTCTTAACATTGCCAAGCATTTTTTGTAAATTTATGTGTAAGTGGTATCACAAAGTCTTAAATTTATTCATTCCTAAATTTCATCAAAAGGTCATTCCTTAATAGATTCTAATGAAATTATCCACTTAATTTGTGTAAGATTATGATTGTCTTAGCAACTGGTCACTACAATATTACTTTCTAAATGAAATGATTGGTACTGAAATATCATTAGTGCCCCAGTCTGTAAAATAAAAGTAATACTAAACATCAGGTACATTTTAGCTCTGTTCTGTGCAAGAAATAATAAATATAAGACTTTAGTTCTGTTTGCCATAGGTGGAATTTAGGCTCTCAGAGCATAAATAACGCAGCAACACATTGATTCACTGATCTTAACGGCCTAATTTATATTTCAGTATTCTTTTTTTCTGCACCTTGTCCTTTTCCCTGTTATCTTTTTCCTTCAAATTCACTGTTCTGCACTCACATGCACACAAATACACCCTTTGAAAATAGTTCAAGTTCTTGCTAAAGTGGTCCCTAACTGTGCTCCTATATCTTCATAGTGCTATGACTATTTAGTGTATGGAATATGAGGTACTTTGAAGTCAGAAACAGGAAGAACTCAAGAAAGATTTTCCTAGTAGTATTAAAAGACTGTAAAAAAGAAAATGGTCCTTTCCTTAAGGCTGGATCTTGTCAATCAGTTTGATACATGCTTACAGAAATAAATCACAATGTTGAGTGGCTGATGCATCAAGTGAACTTCATGGACATTACTTCTGAGGGACACAACTGTGTTCATGTTGCATCACACAGGTTAAGAGCATTCTGGACGCTAGACATGGAGCTCAATACATTGTGGGGAAAAAATGTGGAGGTGCTTGTTTTGCTTTGCATTTGCTTGTTCATTTTTCTGAAAGAAAAGAAATAAATTCAAATGGGGAAGCTTTCAATTAACTTTATACTTTGAGTCCCTTACAAATTCCTCATGAATGCATTGAAATTTATCTTTTTTTTAATCAATTTTTTTACAAAGTTTTTATTTGGAACTCTTTGTTCCCGGAACTAATTATTTCTCAAAACACTTTTACCAGTTAGTCATATACATTTGATTCGTATTAGTGCAAATGACTACTGGTGCTCTGGAGTAACATGAAGTCTGTGTTTATGCAAATGTGTCTGGCTTCTCATTTCCAGTGACACAATTGCTTACTATGTAAAATGTTGAATTTCTTTACTGGGGCCTTTTAGGTTTAGTTTTAATCAGTTTGGCCTGAGCTCGCGTGACTACGTGAGAAATCAAAAATGCATCTGTAACAATATTCATCTAGTCCTACATTTGGTGAATACATAGTATAGAATTCCTGAACTGAATAGGGTGCAAAACACCTTTTGACAGAAAAATTCACAGTGATGCAGTGAGAATGTTTTTCAAGTATGATTTCAGTAAGATGCGGTATCTGCAAACTATGTTGCATTGTTGCACCATTCTAATATGACTGTTAATGCAAACTGGCTTTTAGGATTTTGTTCATGTCATTAACGTATTTTCTTGTAATGGCTTGTGTCCTGTAAAGACATTAAAAAAAATAAAATTATTTCTGGACTCAAAGGTATCAATATGCTATTTAACTGGTGCTACTTCTCCTCATGCAGGTAGGTAAACTGTACAGTAGGTGGCATCCACTACTATTTTCATGTTGAGCCAAATTTTATACCCACATAGACACTTAGAAACATGTGAGAAGTCAGCAGGGTGGGATATGCTTATCTAGCTTAATTTGGCTTAAGAGATCTTTTTTATATTGAGAAATATCTCGATTTCTCTTCCTCTTTTTTTTTTTTTTTGGTTCCAAAAAAACCCCATTCTTGTCAACTTTGCTTCTGTAGTGAGGCAGACCAGACTTTTGTCTTTGGAAACCTTCTAAGATCATTTTGATTTGAAGTGTTTTAAGCAAAAAGTGAAGCTCATTTGAAGGTGACAAGAATATATATTAATAATTTTTTATTATTAATTGTATTTACAGCTGAGATATACTTAATGTCTAAGTATGCAAACATAATTTACTTCTTAAAATGTAAAATTAAGAGAGCTAGCTAAGGATATTCAATCTCTAATTTCCTGTGATACTATTTTTAAATTACAATAAATAACATAGCTTTCAGAGAGACAAAAAATAAATAGCTATCTTGATACACACATTTCCTAACAAGTCTTATGGCAAAAATGAGCAATTAACCAGTCATATATTGCAATTTAAATTCCTACTATATCATTAGTATAATATAAACAGAATTTGGAGGATTACTTAATTCCAGCAGGACAATGCAACTACATTAACTAGACAGATAAACTTTTTGCTGAGGTTTGAGCTGCTTATATAAATTAGCAAGCAGAGTATGCTAGCTCATCAATCCAGTAAAATTCATGTATAAAGTAGATAAATAGCAGACATCTGAGCAAACATGAAACATGTATCCAAAATAATCATTTAGTTCAGATTTGGGTAGATTATGCATGCTTATCACCCTGGTCATACCTGCTCCTTACAATCAGTGGAGGACTATTCCCCCCTGAAAGACCGCTTTTAGGAAGGAAATAGTGAAAGATTTTCATGCATCTTACTTTTGGACTTTTCAGACAGCAGATGCAAAGATCTTCAATTTTGCTCAGGCCTCTATGAAATTCAGAGATGCTTCTTCATCCTGAGTCTCTCTTTGGATGAACTATCAAAGTACAAAATTTTATTAAGCATAAGTTAAAAAAAAAATCTGTCTCCTTATTGCTGAAAATGTGAAATGCCATGGATGTAGCTAAGCTGGAGATGTTCAGGGAGACAGTGTTACAATGGAAAATATTGACGTTAGGAAATTACTGCAAGGAGCTTTATTTCCTTCAGTTACATTGAAACAACAGAAGCAGGGGTTTTTTTACAAATCCTACTTTTATTAAATTGTGTTAAATCAAAGGTCCAAATAAATCAGTGTGAAATTTCTGCAAATTATCAATTGTTGCGGAAACAGTTGTGAGACACTCCCTTGTTAAAGAAGTTTTAAACCTCTTCCCCAGGAAGAATTATTCCTGTACTTGATGGTGGCCGGTTTATCCTTAATATTTTCTCTCTACTTTTTCTTATTATATTCATTTCTTCAGTGATCTGCTAAGTTCTTGACTGTGGTAGTGCCCTCTGCAATGAGTGCTGCCAGCTAATTGAATGTCTCTGGGAATAAGCAATTGATTAGTTTCAAATACAGTCAGTAGTTTCTGGCCACGTTAAACATTTACAATATATTGAATGAGGAAGTGAAACAAAGCCTTCTTTTTCTTTTTACTTACTATTTTATTGTTTTGTATGACTTACACTTCCTTTCTAGTTAAATTTTTCCAAAGGTCAGTTCTCTTTCCCATTTCTCTTCTATAGATTTTTTTTCTCTGTCTCTAAGCACATCTGTCTCCTGCTGCCAAAACTTCCTAATTTCTACTTCATCCTTTCTGTTATGCCAAATCTCAAATTGAGTGTTTAAAGGATAAGTCTTATTATTTTCATTAGGCACTTGGATTACTTAATTACCTCCATCATTCCTCAGAGTTTTATACTCCGTCACGTGGTTTCCCTTGACACTTATCCTTTCGCAAGCATGCCCCTTATTAAACACATCAGCAACCATATTTAATGTAATTCACAGTATGGAAACTCAGCAGCTTAACTACTAGCATATTTTCATTATGAAAACAAATAATTATATGAACCATATGTTTGATCATTAGTAGTATTTTAACAGCTTGAGTCCCTATGCTTTACTGAGGGCTGTGTATAAAACTCTATCAAAAGACTTTGAGGAGGATGTATTTACTGCATTTTCCCATTGCACGTAATTCCAGACAGACAAAAATATCTTCTTCCTCTAAGCAAAAACCTTTCTTATTAGACCACATCTCAATTAACTGCCTGGGTCTTTGTGATTCAGCATCACTCTTTGTGCTCAGTTCATCCTTTCCCTCACCCACCCAATATGTTTCTGTGGATGTAGGTACACGAATTTGGTCTGCCTGCAAATATCTTCAGTGTTGCAAGGCAAGGTTCTGCCTCTGTGTAGGAAATAGACCTGAAGCATTCTGAGCACAACCACACTGATGTCACAGGGCTTCTTTCAACCCCGCTTCAGCTGCACAGAAGGACAGTTCTCATACTGTGCCCAAGCATGCTCTGAAAAGAAGGATGTAAGTGTTCCCTATTGAATCAGTATTATTCTGTTTTTCTCTCCCCAGCCCTTTGGAGTTCTTCAGTCTTAAGTACAGTGTTGCATAATCCAGTTCATGCTACTATTTTCAGATATATTTCCTAGAGGAGAAAAGCTTTTCAGATTTCAGATGATGTGAAGGTCTTCTTCCTTTTTCGTTTTATGATGGTTTCAGCTGGGATACAGCTAATTTTCTTCCTAGTAGTTGGTACAGTGCTGTGGTTTTGGATTTAGTCTGCAAATAATGCTGATAATACACCCATGTTTCAGTTGTTGCTCAGTAGCACTTAGTCCTATCAAGGGCTTTTCAGTCTGTCATGCTTTGCCAGTGAAGAGGGGCACAAGAAGCTAGGAGGCAGCAGAGACTGACCCAAACCAGACAAAGGGGTATTCCATACCCCAGCACATCACGCCCAGTATATGAACTGGGGGAATTTACCTGGAAGGCCAGATCACTGCTCAGGTCAGGCTGGGTATAGGTCAGCAAGTGGTGAGCAACTGTATTTTGCACTGCTGTTTGTTGATTTTTTTGAGCTTTATTGCTCTATGTTATCTCTTTCTTCATTAGTATTAGTATTAGTGTTAGTATAAGTGCTTGTTGGTGTTAGCGTTAGTAGTTTCAGTGGTACCAGTAGTAACATAGTACCAGTGTCAGTATAATGATATTGTACTTCAATTATTAAATTTTTATCTCAACCTATGGTTTTTACCCTTTTTCTCATTCTCCTGCCCATTATACCAGGGCAGGGGGGAGTGAATGAATGACTGTATGGTACTTAGTTGCTGGCTGGGGTTAAACAACAACAGATGGGTATAATTCATTTTGAGTAAAACAGTTCTAACACCTTTCTCCTTGGCTACCCAAAGCATAAGTGTATATGTCTATGCCTATAAATTCTTCATGTGTTGAATTAAAATGACGGAGGGTAATCATAGAAACATTTAGGTTGGAAAAAATCTTTAAGATCATAAAGTCCAACTGTTAATCTAACAGTGCCAAATATACACTTTATTTCTCATAGTCACAGGACTGTACTATTAAAAGCCTTGCCAATGTGCTTTATTTGAGATGCTGCATGCATGGTGCTACTTGGCATTCTTTTAGTTCTTCTAGCAAAGTAGGGGGTCTTTACTGCAATGTGCTTGCTTTTGCCATTGAATAGGCTGGGCTCTGGGCTGCACATAAAAAGTTCAAAATATTGTTGAAGGCTGCAGACATGCTGAAAAAGAGGAACCTGAGATCTCCTGCCTACCTGGGTTTGCCCACTATTGAGGGGCTGTGACACCTTCAAGTTGATTCAGTCATGTCAAGGCCACTGTTCTTCATATTTCCCAAATTTGTTATACTAGGAATCTGCACATAAAATACCACAATACATCTTACTTAACACTTCAGATGTAGTCTGTGAGGATCAGCCCTTAGAAACTCCTTGTGAGCAATTATCATAGAAGCAATTATTATATTATTATAGAACAATTATTGCAGAAAGGTAGATAGCAAATAACTATCCATGCTCTAGTAATTCCTAGCAGCTGGAAGTAAGGAAACAGTCATAATCTAATGCAGCCTCAGGGCTGTGCTGCCATATGCTAAAAGATGAACTGGCCTTTTGGCAACTATTAAAGTGGAAAGCTGACTAGGTGCCATAGAGATACTTTTGCTATGTAAATACTTGAGGAACCAGGATGGGTCCTTTGCTTGTAATCTAAATGTGGCATATATAACAATTTGCCATGAGAGACGCTGATATTTTTCATTCTTTTCTCTTGAATCTTATCCTGAGTATCAAAAGAATCTCCTACCAGCTTCTTCATATCTATAACCTCTTGCTTAGTCTAATCTTGAGCTAAAATCATATAAAACATGTGAGATGAAACAGTTTCTTCTGAAACAGCTTTAAAGAGCACTTATACCTATTTGGTAAATGTTCAGCATATGGGGTGTGTCCTGGGTTCAGCAGTAGCAGTCATTTTTCTCCGTCCTAGTAGCTGGTGCAGTGCTATGTTTCTGACTTTCGGTCTGGGAACAACACTAATAACACCGACGTTTTTAGCTACTGCTTAGAATGTTTACACTGACCAAGGACTTTTTGAGCCTCATGCTCTGCCCTGGGAGGAGGGGA
>WYDI02001593.1:0-10245 GCA_009867235.2 Psittacus erithacus
AGAGACAGGACACCTGACCCAAACTAGCCAAAGAGGTATTCCATACCACAGCATGTCATGCCCAGGATGTAAACTGGTGGCAGTCACCCTGAAAGGTTAGATTGTTGCTCGGTCAGACTGGGTGACAGTCGGCTAGTGGTGAGCGGTTGTGTTCTCTTCCCTTGTTATTCCCCTTATCATTATTATTATTGGAGGTAGCAGCAGTGGTTTGTGTTACACCCTAGTTACTGGACTGTTCTTATCTCAACCCAAGGGAGTTGCATTCTTTTGATTCTCCTCCCCATCCCTCCAGGAGCAGGGAGGGAGGAAGGGGTGGGAGTGAGAGAATGGCTGCATGGTACTGAGTTACCAGCTGGGCTTTAACCACGACAGACTCTATTGATGTAACTGTTTTGTTTAGAAGTATTGTGTGTGTAGTAGGTGCTCAGGAGTTGTAAATTCCAAGGCTATTGCTTCATTTGAATTAACCTACCCTTTGAAACCTCTTAACACTCCCCCAAAAATATTGTCTAATTTCAGAAAGTGCCCAAGTATAGAAATTTTAGAGAATGTCTGTTCTTTGTCTGGATGAATGTCAACTAAAAAACTAGTCTGCCAAGGACTTTAACACTTCCCATATCTCTTAAGCCAACAGAGTAATTTGAGATGGAAACTGCAGAGGAACTGGTTTCACACAGCAAGAGGTGGTGGGTGGTTTTTTAGATTGTGTATTTAAGAGAAAAGAAAATGTTAGTTTTCATTTATGAAAGGTTATAACTGGACTAATAATGTGCTCTAAGACCCATGTTTTTCATCATTTTAATGTATGTTTCATGACAGCTGCTCTTGCAATTCTTCCTGAGCTTAACAGGTATTTTTAATAAATTAACACTTATTTTTGCACACATTAATTTTTAAAGTCTCACTTAACAAGATTTCTTATTTGAGGAGGAAATTTTTGTCTAACTGCATGCCTTCAGTGATAAATATAAGACAAAGTAGACAGACGAAGGCAAAGCACAGCTCTTCTTACTCATCTATGTAAAAAAACAGTTTTACAATTCCTACAAGGTGATTTGTAGGTAAGTCCTTATTTGGGATTACCTAGTCCTACAAGGCAGGTCCTAAATCTTTATTGTGACTTTGATCTATCGAATCCACAGAAGCACAGAGTGGACAAGCGAGGGACTTTCAGAAGAGGTTCGCAGGTTAATGATTTTCTCCAGTACCAGAGCATGCATCAGCAAAATTCACATACCATTTTACATATACTCTTTAGGGTTCAGAGTTGAGTCAAAATTCACATCTCTGAATGACACCAGCAGTGGAACTCTGTGAGGATGGAAGGCACGGACCCAGAGGTAGGGTATAAGCTGGATTGTTTATTACAAGGATTACACAATATTTATATGCTTCCAAGCTATTAGCCAAGCACATCTGTGTTTGCCTTGCAGTTACATTTATGACATTGGGCAAAAGGTCTATCTGATTTTCTTATCAACATCCTCTTTCCAGTTCTGACGTCCTTGTTCCTTGCCCGTTCCAACATTTTCCAAGCACCAGCCAGGGACGGGTCACTCTTAATTGCCTGTTGTAGTTCCTCCTTCCCATGGTATCTGACAGCTTCGATACATTCCAACCCCCACAGAACTCCAGGCAGGAAAAGGACAGAGATTGCTGTAATATTCAGCAGAGAAAAATATATTCAGGTCTAAGTACCATTAGACAGAAATTTTACCAATCAGCTCCGCCAACATATATAAGGAAAGAAAGGTCAACAGATTGACAAAAAATGTCTTGTATTTGCAACAAAAGAATACAGTACCCATTTCAATTGCAATATTTTTTAATCAGTATTTACAGATCTTAGCTTGTTCCAATGAAATAGCTTTGAAATTAACTGCCACTATGCAATATCTTAGTTGATTGCTTTAATTTCATAATTTATATAACTTTTCCCCAAAGTGAATAAGAACATGTTTTAGAGCATAATTTAGAGGATTAAGCTCAAATGTCTAGTAACTACAGAAAGCCCACAAGTTTCCCATTCATCTCTTCTATTGTATTGTATCTTGATATATTTTAAATGCATTGGTGTTAAAAACACAGCAATGAAGATATCTCTGTGTTTCAAAATAAATGGGATCTTCAAGGCAATGAGACTTCTTTCTTCGGGTAGCTGATTCACATCTTATCCATGCACCAAACTAGCTAAATTTAGCCATCATTTGTCTTGTCTGCCGCAGCTGGAAGGGTTTTAGATCATAGTATACTAGATAAGAAACAATTTTTCTGGCAAATCAATATTTTAGCTTCTTTTCTTTTCTGGTGTACTGGGGTGAAACTGAAACTTGTCCTTTAATGCTGGTGTTTATAGAAGCTTTTTGTACTTTGGCAGGTTCAGTGAAGCCAAAGAGAGACAGTGATCATTTGACCAGGTTTCTTTCTTATAGAGTACTAGACAGCTTAATGGAGATGTGATAGGTAGGTGTGCACCTAAACCTGTACGCTGCCATTTCCTCATATCCCTAGCACCTACCTGAAACACCTGGCCATTATCACTTAATTGAGGGAAAGGGTTTTCCACTCTGTAGAAATAATTAAATCCCATGTGAAAACAGGAGATAGATGTACATTTTCGTGCCACTTTGAAGTCCTCTAACCTCCTGGCTTATGGTGTCATTGTCTTTCTGCCCTAGTAGGAATTTCATCAGGTACATAATAACATCAAAACCAAGCAATTCAAATGCAAAATATGTTTCCTACTGCTATGTCACTTTGGCCTTTTTAGGAGCAATTTAATTTCAGTTTCCCTTTAATTGTCTTTTTAATCCCACAAAAAAAAGTATCCATATGACAAATTGTCTTTTTCTACCCCAGGAAACCTACACCAAAAAACACTTAATGCTCCTAAAAGTATGGCAAAAGTACGTGTTCTTAGACATTTAAATTTGAGAAATTCCACTCACGTTAAGTTCTGTTTTCTGGATTCTCATAGAAACTCAGTATAAATTTGCTACCAATTTCCCTTTGCTGATTTGATTTTCTGGTTCTTACATCTCTGTATAGGTTAATTTTGTTTGCTTGCATGCTTCTTGGTGTTAAATACTGTGAATTTATTTTATAGTATATTTTGTAGCTGGCAGGTATGTATATCCTCAATTCTCCAGTTAGCTTAGTACACGTGGTATACAAGTACTATGAAAGTGAGGCATACTTGCAAATGGAGTTCCCCCTCAAAGCAAAGGCAAACTATCTAGGATGTAGCATCCTTGGATGTAGCATTCAAAACTACAATACAATCAACAAAGCTAACTGTGTTTTAAAATAATTTAATCATAGATTGCTATTATTTAGTGCTACATTAATTTTTGAAAAATTACTGGGACACTGCACAGAATCACAGAATCACAGAATGGTTGAGGCTGGAAGGGATCACCAGGACCCACCAACCTCCCTGGTCAAGCAGGGTCACGTACAGCACATTATTCGGTACTGCGTCCAGATGGCTCTTGAAAACTTCCAGGGAAGGAGACCCACTGCTCCCCACCATGTTTATCCAAGTAAGGAGCATTTTACCATGATTACTTTTAGACAGGTAACCAGACAACATCAAAAGAGATGAAAAATAATTCATTTGATAGCTAGTCCACTTAAATAATACTTATTTGGAGTCAACCCACACTGTTTGGATCAACATTGCTGCATGATGCTGATATATGGAAAACTGCTAAAGTTATCACAAGAAGTTGGGTGTATATTGCATATGTTTGTACATGTTTCATAAATACAAAACAACTACTCACATAAAAGCATAAGTATGGAATAACTTAAGATAAACATGCAAAAATTGATATATGGCAGTCCAGTCTGTGCACACTAATTCTGGCTTGTCTGTGCTCTTGGTCTCTACAAAGCTATAGCCTTTAATATGTGATAATGTGATCACCACTACTTCTAAAACAATAAAATACATGACACAACTATTAAAGAATAGATATTTATTCAGATACAGGCTGTCTTAACCTTTTTTTATCCAACCATTCTATAGTGCTAAGCTGAATAAAGGAAAGCAGGAATAACGTTTTACTAGCTTTTAGAGTTATGACTACAAATGCAGGACCAGAGAGAGTTAGCTACATATATATTTCTTCTGGTTTAATATTCATGCACTACTGCATGAATATTATTTTATCATTTTCCCTTTCTACAGACTCTAATTTGTTTTTTGAAATAGAAAATCCAGCTATGTGATTCACATTTTTCCAGCACATTTTGCATTAGTTAAGGCATGTGAATTTAATCCTCTAATCAAGATAGATGCAACAATACCCATTCACAATATATTGATTTAATATACTTCCAAAATATCTATCTGCTCACTGAAAAACTTCAGTAGATATTGTGTTTATTCAAAGTGGTGCTAAAAGATATGGTCACATTCCAAAATTTGTAATGAAATGAGATACATTTAAATCTTTTGCAAGAACAGTCTTTGAAATTCTTCTAGTGTCTTGAGATAAAATACACAAATACCTTCTTCAATGATACAGAAATATTCATCTTTTTAAGATAAAATTTTGCAGTTTATTCATTCCCAGTCTGTCCTGTCTTTATTTGAAAACTGGCTTTCATACATCAGCTATTTACAGCATTTCACAAGCTTAGGTGCTACTTTCTGAGCCACAAAAGGAGCATAAAGAACATTCAGATATATAAGCTTATTGAATTTCACAGAATTTTTTCAAGTTGTTGCTATCTGTTGCTTCTTAAATGATCAACAGCAACCCTTATGATGTGCAAAATAAAGCTAATATTGTAAATACTCTCCAAGTTTTTGGAAGTTTCCAAACATTAGTTAAGCTCAATTTTGTTCATTAGAGCATAGGAAGACGCATGAAGCAGATATACTAGCAGACAAGCCAAGTAACCAGCTAAATCCAAGTTGCCTTCACTACAAACATATGTTGTTTTGACAAAGTCTGATTTACAAAGGAAAAGATTTGGATAAATGAAGTACACTGATAACATTAGGCATTGATGTTTTAAAAAGTTTTCTTTCTAAATAATCTGTGATCCTTCTATGAAAAGATGTAACTCTGAATGATATGTTATAACATTAACTGATTTAAATTATATATTTCCAAAAAAAGTCAGGGAACATGCACACTTGCAAGGATAATAATGTATAAAAGCTGCTAAACTGTTACATATTTGCATACATCTTTCAATATTAGCATTGATATACAATGGCATATTTGATAAAGAAATTGCATGCCTCTTCTTTTTTGCTGAAAAAAGATGTTTCATTTCCTTGAAAAATCCACTTTAATCTTTTGTGCTATTTATCTCATCTGCCTTGTATTTGGTAGAAATTTGATGTAAGACAAGCTGTTTTGGTTAGGAATTCTTGGAGCCACAACTTCAACTAAGGAGGTCAGCTCAACTTCAGGAGTAATACTTAGTTTATATATAAGCTGTGCAATTCAGTTGCAAAATAACTTCTGCCTGCAATGATCACTGTAGAATATATTTTATTTTAACAGTTACCCAATAATGTTTTTCACAACATGAGATATAGTTAGGAACACCACTTTACTGATGAAACTGAAATCTTCACTATGTCAACTTTTAGGGACAAGAAGGCTTATCTTGTCTCATCAATATTCTTGTTCTCCCTGAAATTGTTAAGATAATGAGACTGAACTAATAATGACCCTATTTAACATCATGGTAATACTTTATGCATTGCAAGTGAGTTAATGGTAGCTATTTATTAACATGTACATATGGTTTTCAGCACCACCATGGCATTAAAAAAATAATCTTTAATACCAACACCTAAACAGCCTTAAAGTTGTATTTATTTGCATGTGCAATAATAGCAATAATAATAATACTACATGCCAAAATTATGCACAAAGTGAATTTTGAAAATTATTTTTTTGACAGCCCGCTTTGAATAATTTCATGCTGAACCTTCTATCTTGAAAGTTAATAGGAGTTTAAACATTAATGAAGTAATAGTGAGTTTGTTCTGCAGGCTTGTTTAGCTCCATTTGCTATTCTACACACCAGATGAGGAAGTAATGGAGGAACGTATAAGGAGTATCTCTGGCACAATGCAGAGACTGGTGGAAGCGAAGCAAAGCAAACCAGTATGAATGTCCGCTGTGCAAATTTCCAGAAAAGAAATAGCTATTTTGCTACCCAAATTTTGCTACCCAGAGCTTCCCCTGTGTAAATTTGAGACTCACACTTCTAGATAGGGTAGCAGGTTTTCCCACTCAAAATCAGGCATTAAAAATCTAGTGTTTCTTAGACCCACCTGAGGAGTTGAAGTCTTTGAAGTGAATCATAGTTGTGGTTTTTCCTTCTTACCTCTTTCAAATAATCGTAAAACTTTGTCATGGTAATAGTCCCATAAATTAGTAAAAGAAATAAATACTGTTTCTCATGATGCTGTCAATTCACAATCAACAGTCTGTAAATCTGTTCTCTGTAATGCTTTTAAGTACATTTTAATTTCATCAGTCAATAAAGAAGCAGCAGTCATAAGTGATGCCATTGCTGAGTGCTTAAGCTGAAACTTTATAGCTAATGATACTATTGAGGAGACAGGAGTAAAAAATAATACAGAAATGTTTTAAATTGGCTCACCGTATGTTCTCTGTGATAGCATTTCTGTGTCTGCCCCAGTGTTAGCTCTCTGTCAAGATGTCTGCAATAGCAGCAGTGGGAGCCATAACCCTTGTTTCATCTCTTCTGCTAAAGTCACTCTCATTTCTGCGTTTCTGCATGATCAGGCCTCTATTTCTCGGTTTCTCTTACGCTTAATATGTGCACACTAAAAGTGACATACCAGAAAGGAGTTTAGAAAAAAATCACAAAGCAAAACCACTCACAGAAACACAACTTCATTTTGCATAAATTGATTGTAGCTTTTCTGAATCTAAAGAAATTATAACTATTGTGAGATTCTGTCTATATTTGCATCAATCCATCCATCAATTTTCTGTCATCTATTCCAAAGTTTCAAAATCTTTTCCTAGTAAAATCAACAGCAAATTGCCCAGTGGAGTTTCTGTAGCATCTGACTTTTTTTGAGTCCTTTTCACTTTTGGGAGGATAAAGTACTGAGGAAAAACATCCGAGTTCATGACCAAAGGTAGATAAAATTCATTCTTACACTGAAGAAAATCCTCTGTTTCCCATATAAGGCTGAAAAGTATAAATACCACTCAATTTCTTATGACTTTACTTAGTTTTAAAATAAAATTCTGCAGGAAGATGAATTAATTCAAAGTTTCAGTAACTTAAGAAAATCTAGTTGCAAAATACCTATTTTTAATGCATACTTTTCAAGTTAACTGGAACAGACAGAAGTTGGCTGAGGGATGGTGTGAAAAGTCAGAAAGGGAAGAGTTAGAGAATTCTGAAAATGTAAGACAACTCTTACTGCAAGTGTAGTTTACAAAGAGTTTCAAGGGCATCAGCAAAATATAAACTGATACAGTAAAGACTGAATCTGTTAGCAATTTCTGTGATAAATTACTCACTATTTCTATAAAAGAATGTTTAAAACAAGCTATAGAGAAGATTCGCCATTGCAGACATTTGATCATAATAATTACTATATATATATCTCTACTGACTTGTTTAAAATTCAACATATAACAAAGAGCATTGCTAGAATGGAATAATAAATTGCAAGCAATAACAAAATTCATAAATATGGCTTGCCAATCATCTCCCAAAACAAGTCAGAGCTGAATTCTGTGACTTTATTAAAATAAAAATAAGGGCTATTCTCAAAAATCTTCATTTATTTTGTTTCATGTTATTTATCTGAATATACAGTAAATTAATTCCTCTCTTGTCCTTTTATTTTGGTCACAAACTTGCTGTTATCTTCTTTTCTACTTTTTTCTTTTTTTTTTTTTTTTTAGAGAAATATCTGTTCCTATGTTTTTCAGTCTATGTGGAGTAGCTCATTTTTGTAAAATTTTGCATTTACTAATCACTGGTGGTTTTCTACTTGTTCTGATATTTTCCACTGTCTTACCTTCACACTTTTTCTTTCACAGTTCCAATCCCATCCTTATTTCCCAGTTATTCAGAGTGTATCCTAGAATAGATTCTAAGGAATTCCTGGAGTGCTTCTAAGGGATTTATAACAGATGATTTGAAATAACAATTTTTATCACTGTAAGAAATCCAGAAAAAAAAATCAAGTTAATCAGAAAGAGATTTATATGCTGGTCTTCTATATCATGACATTAATCTTCTTAGCTCTTACTAATTTTTCACAGTTAATCAAAAACACAGACTGAGAAAAATCAAGACAGCCAAACACTGACTGCAATGCAGGTACCATGTTCAGATACTTTATTTTCATAATAATACTTCTGCATGTTTCCACCATGCACATTTAATTTTAACTTTCAAAGGAAAAAGATTCATTAAAAGAATAAGAAGGGGGAAAATCCATTTATAAATATCTCAGCCAGTAGCAAGCAGCAGACTGAAATCATGACAAGATGATTAACTGTTAAATGATTGTTGCAGCAAATGTATATATCTAGGTAATATAATAAACAGTATAACTTTCATTTTCATGCCAATTCATGTTTGAGCTTTATTGGTTATAACACTCTTCAGCCCAAGATGTATTACTCAGGTATAAATACATTACTTAGTTTTAGGATGGAGAGCTAAAGTGTGTAGTCTTCACTTTTGTATAAACAAACCCAAGTTTTTGCATATCATACAGTAGTCTCATCAAGACTCCTTTAAGTAACCCTTGCTTTGAATCTTCCATTGATCCCATTGCTGTAACAACTTCTAGAAAATCATAGATTTCAGGGTATTTCAATATTTTCATTGTCATATATCATAAGACCATTTTCTCCACTGCTAAACCACTGGCTTCCTCATCTTTACCTATAATTAATAAGTGTCCTAACTTATTAATTTTTGCATTACCTAAACATGGAAAATACTTTTTCCTTTCATGTCTGTTTTGCTGCTACCCACATAACTTTTCTGTTTGGAAAGGAAGCACTGTTAAGAATAGTTTTTACTAGATCCACAAAGCAGAAGGCTATGCTCACTAATCAACCCCTTCTGCTGATGGCATGGAGTGTGGAAACATCTTCAGCTTTTCAGCTTGGGAACTGCAAACAGCACTGACCGAGTGGTAGCAGCTTCAGTACAACCTCTAATAACTAGTTTCAAATTGTCTGTGCAGGCTTCTACCATGCTTCTGACCACAGCATGACCACACGCTAAGCTGCTGGCTCATCACTACCACACTGGGACAACAACTGGGTTTCCTGTAGTGCCGCCTCTCAGTCCTGAAGCCAGATATATTATTCACTCTCTTGTTACAGTCCTTTGAGCCTTAGTCCATATAGGAAACATCACCATGCGTGACTGCAAGACTTCCGCCCAGGCACTCCCAGGCACTCTCTCTGCTGGAGTAGTGAAGCATCAAAGGTTAGTTTGCACTTGCGCGGCAATATTGCTCCTCTTCTGTGACAGGAAGGTGGAAAAGTCCCTCAGTCTCATTTCTTCATTACATCTTGTGTTTTACGATCTATGTAATATGTGTTTATGTGACTGATAAAGCATTCATGGTTGAGCATCTACCTTTGTCTGCAAACTTCTGCTGAACAAGGATGCTTGTTGTTATTTTGTATCTTAAGATGTAGAGACTTCTATTGCACCTAAGTGGTTTTTGGTCTCCAGAAGTGCTTCAGTACAACAACCACCTTATTTTACCGTTGCCTTTTCTCAGTAGCATTTCTCACCATTTTTTCTCACTTTTACTCTTGAAATTTCATGTTTACTAATGCCATTTCTTACTTTTTATTTTGACATTCAGTCCTACATGCTAAGTAAATTCAGTTTTCAGTGCAGGAAGACACAGTACTAAAGTTTTCAGTACACGTCTGCATTCAGACAAGAGTCCAGTTGCCTTAAAAATTCTGTTTGGGTTTTTTTTCTCTGGATGTTGTTGTTGAATTTTTAGTGTCTGTCCTGGGTTCAGCAGTAGCAGTCATTTTATTCCTTCTTAGTAGCTGGTGTACTGCTGTGTTTTTGACTTTTGGTCTGGGAACAGCGCTGATAACACCGATGTTTTTAGCTACTGCTTAGAGTGTTTAGGCTAACCAAGGACTTTCTGAGCCTCATGCTTTGCCCTGGGAGGAGGGGAAGCCGGGAGGAAGCAGAGACAGGACACCTGACCCAAACTAGCCAAAGAGG
>WYDI02001596.1:0-30108 GCA_009867235.2 Psittacus erithacus
ACCTCTTTGGTTAGTTTGGGTCAGGTGTCCTGTCTCTGCTTCCTCCTGGCTTCCCCTCCTCCCAGGGCAGAGCATGAAACTCAGAAAGTCCGTGGTCAGAATAAACATTACTGAGCAGCAGCTAAAAACATTGGTGTTATCAACATTGTTCCCAGGCTGAAAATCAAAAACATAGCACTGCATCAGCTACTAAGAAGGAGAAAAATGACTGCTACTGCTGAACCCAGGACAGACTTACTAAACAGCAGGATGGCAAATTCATTAACTCTCTTTTTGCGGCCAGAATACTTACAGAAACCTTTCTGTGGCTTTTCAAATCCCTCACTTTTTTCAGGTCCAATTGAAGTTTAGCTTTTCTAACTCCATCCCTACATACTTAGGCAATATCTCTGTGTTCACAGCAGGTAGCCCGTACTCCAACGCCTATTCATCTTATTTGAGCTACTTTAAAAATCAAAAGCATCCAACAGAAGGCACCCATCATTTGTAGAACTAAGATTGTATTATTTTTCTTATTAATACATTAGTAATATAACCAAAATACAAAAACGTTACTGTTAGTTGAATTACAATATAAGTATTTATAGTTAAAAATTAAGAAATTAGTAACCAAAAAGTTATTCACAAAGTTAAAGTTGTTGTATATTAACTATCCATTACCTACCCCAATATCTATCCACATACATGTTGTGTGTCCCTGTGGTCAATAGTGTTAGCCTTCCACAAGCAGAAAGCTGAGCACATGGGTGTTTGCTACAGGGCTTCTCAAGATTCTTACTTACAGTGTGATTGATATCCACAGCGGGTAGCTCCAGCTGGAGTTGTTTGTGTATTTCTTCTCCTAAACCAGTCTACTTCTTTTGCAATGTCTTCCAGCTCAATTTTCAAAGTTTCACAGTAGCCTGCACCTTCCTCATTCAGTAAAGATTGTTTCCAGATCCAAAACCGAAACTAAACCGAACCTCACAAATCTATAGCCCTTCCTATTTAATGTAATATCTTTTTCATGAGAATTCTCCATGATTTTTGTTGAAATTATCATTGAATACTGCAACCAAAAATTCAGATTTCTTGCTCCTCCTAAACTGCATTTTTGTCTGGCCAGTGGAGAATGAATATATGCAACACATATGCATGCATACTTGTAGTGCATTTATTGAATACAGAAATTTACAAGGAACTGGAAAACCAATAGTATTTCCAAAGTCTGACTGAAACAATTGTCTAACTTTAAGGTAAAAATGCTTTTTCAACATGCGGTATTGTCATGTAAAGTTAAAGGAAAGAAAATACATGTCTTGGTGTAATATATGATTATTTTTCTCATTCATTTGTATTCTGCATGAGAGGGATAAAGCTATACATTGACTGCATAGCAGACATTTTTAACCCATCAGATAACCTCAGACATTTTGATGCTCAGGAATGCTTTTTATGACATTCCTGTAAGTCATCAGGTAGAAAAGAAGCAGATATTTTTTCACAAATAATTAAAGGTTTTAAATATAGAAAGATTTGGTTGCATTTTTGTTTGGGGGGTATGTGTGTAGGGGTATATTTAAATCAAGAAAGTGGTGAAATAAAATTGCAAAAAGAAAAAATAGAGTTAACTGGTGTCAGTATAAGCTGTTCCACTGAGTTCCAAGGATCTTAGAACTTTGTGTTAAATGAAGATTTAGTGCTGTTTTCAATTCGTGATCCAAAATGAGTAACATGAGAGGACAGTGAGCCTTGCTTGCTTCTCTTGTTGTTATTTTACCCCCACTAAAATATTCTACATAACTTTTTAACACAATTAAAAGCTGCAGCAGTACATACAAAGCTTTAACCTAGAAATATATGATGATACACCACCCAAGAACAACTGGAATACAAAGTATTTAAATTCAGGGTTTATCCCTGATTATTAATTTATGCTGACACCCTTAAAATACATTCAGTGAAGATGGCAAGAGATAATTAAAAATGAGGATATAAGTAATTCTTCTGATTTCATCAAGACAGTACTTTTGTTGGAAATACTAAGTCTAAATATCTTATTCATAAAACAGCTTCCTAAGGATGTCCCATTGCACTGTGCTCATCCATGTTCATTCTGATATCTCTTACCTGCAAGATATCTCCTCTTTTAACTTTTTTCCAATTAGCTCCCAATCATCCTGCCTCCTCTTGTTGTACCTAGAGGCCTTCATCCCTAACTGCCATGGTTCCCTTTTATCCTGGCTCCAGTGAGCTGATGAATCATCCTCGCTGACTGCATTCTCTTCTGAACTGTTGCTAAATGTCCCTTCTTCTTTTATTACCATTTTCTTTTTCGAAAAGTCTGTGCGCCATTGTATCAACACAAACTGCACTTAAATTCTCAGTTTACTTGGTGTTCTTCATGTCCCTTGCCTTCTCCTATGAAGCCAAGCCCTTTACCTCTGTTGGAAGTTTGCACATTCCTCTCTTCCTGGGGTTGATGCTATCCTTAAGTTCTCTTCTGTTAGTAGGCTTCTGACAATCCTGTGGCAAAGCCTATTGATAAAGACGTAGACCAAATTCTATATTTATGTGTAAATTTATGCATATGTACAAATTAAACACACATTAGAAACACAATTTCTTCATTTTATTTACAGGCTGGGTAGTAAACAAAAGATTATTAGTGCCATTGAATCTGAAATAAACATTATTAAATAAGGAAAAGAAAAATAAGACTGAATTTTGCAAGTATGAAGTACATTAATTGCCATGAATTAACACAAAATTT
Organism: Psittacus erithacus; assembly: GCA_009867235.2. Taxonomy (NCBI): domain Eukaryota; kingdom Metazoa; phylum Chordata; class Aves; order Psittaciformes; family Psittacidae; genus Psittacus; species Psittacus erithacus. The sequence continues at coordinate 2,753 of WYDI02001596.1, forward strand.
AGGATGTAAAAGCTGATATAACTGCTAACTGACTCATAAAACTGGGCAGATGTTTTAAGGTCTTACAACCTGTTTCTATTCAGGAAGCATCTTTTCTGGTTGTTTCTGGTTCTTTTCTAATAAATCTGCCTCTGGAATGTGGTGTAATCCAACTAATTTCTTTATAATGACGTTATGACAAGTGGGTAAAGGACAGAAACGAGGGTGGATAGAATACATGCAGCCAGAGAAATACGGAAAGGTTAACTTGAGCCAAGTTTCTCTTCAGACAAGAAGATGAAAAAGGTGATGCCTTCTGGGTAGAAAAATCTGAAGTATTAAGGGGGAGCATAGATATTGTAAGATTACTTAAACTTTTGATTATATGAACAAGTAGGCACAAGTACAAATTAAAAAAAATAACAAAGGTGTAAGGGATTTGATTATCCAAGGAAATACTAAGGCACAAGCAGAATAAATGTGGATTTAGTGAAAGTTTCATATCAGAAAACACATCTCATTAAATTACTCATGATCTCATTTCTGTTCAGGAGTGTCTAACATTACTTTTCTGTTGTTAAAAGTAAACACAGCAGTTTTTTTAACACAAGCTAACATTACCTATATTATTCTGAGAGAAATGAACAATTATTCCTTAATATGTGAGAAATATTTCGTACTTCTCCAAACATATTATTCAAACTCATATGCACAAGTAATTTAAAGGCACAAAAATAAAAGCAAAGATCTAAGCATAATAATACATCTTTAAATTCAGGGGCTGGCCGTAGAACAAGTCAAAAACTGTAAGAGTCAGTTACCGACAAGATGCCTAATGCATAATTTCTTATATAATGGTGATGGTGCCATTTGTTCTGAACTTTACAGTCTTCTCCTTATCCTGGCCAGACCTCTAATAAGAGGAAGTTAAGCTATCAGGGGAGACATAGACAGCATGTAATGCATATACAGAACAAGTTTATGGATGTGTTTTGCCATAAAGCACTTTATAGAATATCTGCCATGATCTTTCTATTTAGGAGTATCCAGCATTATCCTCCTCTTTTTTTCAGTGAACATACACTTCTGGTTAGGCTGCAGATGGATCTGTCCCAGATACGTTTGCTTAGTGTGTAAGAATATGATAACTTTGCATGAATTAAAAAAGAAGATCCAAATCTAGAAGATAAACTGATGAAAAAGAATTCTTGTTATGATTTTCTTTCTCAACATTTCTTAGTAGAATATCTACCTATGAATCTTTTTCTCCATTTAAATATGAATTTATGGCATTTCTCTGTCCTTTCTTTGAAAGCAATAATATTTAAGCCCATCTTTGTATAAAAGTGTAGCTTATCCAGTCTCTAAAAACAAATAAATGTAGCTTTGCATGGCTTGTAAATGGACAAAAATTAACTTCCACAAACCAAAATAGATTAACACAGAGCGGTCATATTCTGACATGTGGATAAAAATATAGTTAATCAAAATGCATCCACTAATAAAAAATTTGTATTTAATCAGAGAATTACTTGTAAGTATCATTTATAAGATGAATTTTTCACTAGAAATTATTAAATGGTCAGTGGTACCTGAATATATCTGCACTATTTAGCTACTTATTCAGAAATGTAATGTACTTCTACTCCTTAAGCACTTTTTAAAGAAAGCATGGTGAGGGTGTAATGGTGAGTGCAGGCCAGAGTACACAAAAGAGAAAATAGGCAGACTTCTCAGCAAGAGACATGAGGCTTGTAGTTGTGTGAACACAATGTTAGCCAGGTGTATGGCGACTTTCTGTGCTCAGAAAGAAATTTTCATCTATGATTTGTGTAACTAGAAGCTGAAGTGATTGCTTGCATTTATATACAGTGACTTTGAAAATATCGTGTTCACTTAAAAATAGATTTCTGACTAATAGTACAGCAGTAGCACTAAGTCTCTTTCAGCTCTTCTTGAAAGTATTGTTCTGATTTCAGTGGCCACACGCTGCTAAATTACTCATTTCACTTGCAGTGGAGGGTACTCTTAATTCAGTCTGTATATTAAAGTAAGAGCAAATTACATTTTTGTATTCCTACTGAGAAAAATATATACTTTCTGGTCTGTGTACTGTATGCAGAAAAAGAAAAACTTTCTGTTTTTCTATTCCTTTATGTAAAAAATATGCATATATTTATATGTATATAGATCCAGTTAAATAATATATTTCAAAAGAGGTTTTTTATGACCAGTTTATTAGCTTATTTTTAGCACATGTAAACAATGACATGAGTTTTCTTCTTACAGGAAGAATGAAATAAGAAATCTGATTAGCAGAATTCCTACTTTCATTCATGGGAATAGATTCTTAGCTTTACAGATTAATTTCCAGCACTAATATTATCAGCTGGGACCCGAAAAGGAGTGACTTAACGCTACAGAAGTGTTCCGTTAGGACTGAATTTCTCCACTTCCACCTTGCCTAGGCTTTGAATTACTTAGAGCACAAGGCTTTTAGGTCCAGATTCTTCTTTTGGCAGTTTTGATAATCTGTACCCAAAGCCAACCTACTTAGAAGAGCCCAAAATTGTTATTAGATATCCTTCTTGTCTTCATAGCATGGTATGCTGCCATACTCTTACTGCACCTTTGCGGCACTTTCCGTAACAAACTGGAATTCTGTGGCAAAAAGCGGATGTATAACAATGTTGAGGCTATCTGTTCTCCCTTTCATGAAATGTACTGATTTGCTGATGTGAGCAGGTAAGCATGTACAATTTTGAAACTGTTGTGAAACATGTTGGTTACTACAATGCAGAATTCAGGCTTAAAAAAGGTTCTAGACAGAAGGTGGGGCATCACACAACTACTGGACCACTGGGACACTGGTGTGACTGTCTGCAAACGCAGAATACATGAAGTTTAAAAACCATCAATGCAGAAAACAGTGAAATCTAAGCAGTCATAGAAAATAAAAATGTGTTTTCTTAGCAAGCTGGACCTACATTCAAAGTATTTTCATATACCTAAAAGTAAGATGGCAGCAGTAGCACATACAGATCTCCCTACAGAAGACAGCTTTTGGGCAATCAATTCAACATTAACTGTTGTTCAGATGCAGTGTCAAAAAAGGTTTGTGCAATCTTCAGAGGTATAAATCAAAGACTAAGAGTGAAAAGTCAAGCTCACCTTTGCGCAGCACTGATAACGCTGATACTAAAGTGATAAATGTAGTTCTGTTGTCTAAACCTGGGAAGTGGAGAAGGGAAAGAGAACTGCAGAAAGAACTGCTCAAGTGCTAGAAAAAATCCTCAATATATTTGACTTTTCTGAAGAGAGTTGCATTAGAGTAAGTGCCTTTATGATGGGTATGGATACTAGATGCAGGAGCACTCTTGAATGCAGAGAGGCATTACAAGAACTGATTTAAAGGAAGCTGAAGAAAAAGTAATAGAAATGGGACACAGAAGTAGTTATTTATTATTTGTATTTTAATGGTGTCTAGGAATCCCAGTCATGGATCATATCAAAAAGATTTTAGCTTTGTTTTTCTTTTTTGGCTTAAAGTACTTTCAGTTATAGCACTAAGCAAATACTAACAGCTGAATGTAAGCAACTTTGTAAAGTATAATGACTGGCAATTTATGAAAGGCTGTCTTAGATTAGCCAAGATTAAAAATCTGAGATGTCTGGTTTAAAATTATATGAATTTAACTTCATTGTTGTGCAGTGGCCAGAGTTTAGTTGGCATCAGTTAAATTCAAAGAATACCTCCCAGCATGCAATTAACAGACTAGCATTTGCATTTACTTTTGCTTTGCAGGAATTATTAAAAACCACCTAAACCAAATGATCAATAGGTCGTCCATCTTCTTCCCTTGCCCTCTTACTTTTCTCTCAAATTCTAGTTTAAAGCGACAGCTCTTCCTGATTGGTTGATGCAGGCAGTTTATAGGTCTGCCGTAGCACATGTGGGGTCATAAGAGAATGCAAATATCACTTAATTCAAGCATCTCCGTATCTGACTTCTAACTATTGGTGTATGCTAAAAGTACAAATGAGCAAAGGAAATGAGTGTTCTAGCCTTGTGTGCTTAATCTTTTTAACTTACAAGCCAGCATTGCTCAGATGGTTTTCGTAAGCGATATTTTTACCAAAGAAACTTGCAAAGTCTGCGGAGTTCAAAATAGAAATGAGTTTTGCAAAGTAACACACAAGCACATATATAGATTTATAAATGTATGTTTAAAAACACTGTGAAGAATTCAGCCATGTAAGATGAGAGGAAAATTCTGAGCAGTCAATAATATGACATTATCAAGAGAACTGTAGCTAACATTGGGTCAGGAACTAAAACATGAAAAAAACGTGTTCTAAAAGGTGAGGAGATCACACCACTGTAATAACAGTCCGAATAGCTACAGAACTTCACTAGATTTAAAATGAGCGCTGTATAAAATGATCTCCATAACCAGCATAACCAACCTGTGAATCCCAGAGATTAAAATTGCAGTTTAGGAAGTAGGTTGTAGGTAATGTATGAAAAGTACTACTTCAGAAAATCTACAACCTAAGGTTTTGTCAACAACTATAAACTGAAAACGAATGTGTGATGTGATCGTATATGAGCAGAAAGACTGGGTAAGAGAGTCCAGCTTGATTGATTCATAGTAGTGGTTCTGATGGCTTTCATAGTCACACTTGGTTTCTGGACTAATCAAGGGTAATGGTGAAAAATTAATTTACCTTCATTTTGTTATAAAATGTGGCTGTATTGGTCACTGTTCTAGATGACTTTACAGTACTATTTTTATAGTGACAATTGTGCTGACACCTCACTTTCTGTCTTGAGGTATTTCTGATGTAATTTAATTGTCTTGTTATGCATATAGTTGAGATGGATCCAAGTTGAAAGAAATAGCTTACAATAATTTAAAATTCAATCATACATAAGATGAGCTTCTGTTTTCAAAGATTTGATCAAATATCCATTCATTTTCAATAGTTTATTGTAAGATTTGGTCAGTCTGAAGAAGAGATATTATGTTTGATTTTTTCCTTTTGTTATGCTTTCCTATAGATATTCTCAAGATCTTTCTGAAGATCTTTTCTAAGTAAAGCAATTTAACTTAATATGACAGAAATGAAAAAAAAAAACACTTCTCAAATAGGCTATAATGAAACATCAGATCTGATATGAAACATGACTTCAGCTGAGGGCTGATTGGTGTTATAAAATACCTGACTGACATTTCTAGTCAAGATTTTCTTATGCCAGAATGATTGCTCATCACGATTAAGCAGCACAATCAGACTGAACACCTTGTTCACCAGTGATTTCTGTAAAAGTAAGATTATACCCTGACACCTGTACCTTCAAATAATCAGGCTGAATTATTTCTCTGTACCCACCTCAGAAAGAAGCTTAAGGTCTCCCAGTATTCACTATTCTCTAACATAAAGGTAGGTACAAATGGGACATATAGGGTAAGAAGGAAGCTCTGGTGATCTTTTGCTGGTGCCGTTGCCTGGTGGTTTTGTTGTAATGACATAATACCAGGCCTATTGGAAGCACTTTAGTTCTTTGCAAAAGCCAGCTGAGAATTAATTGTCGTTCAGAATCCCAAAGGGAGCCTGTTCCTTGCCCAGGGTGATGTTACTAACAGCCTTACTGGCACTGTTGCTACATCAGCCGCAAACATAATCTGTACATGCCGACATTTGGCTAGGGCAGATGTTCTCTTCCCACTTGTGAATGCTACAGTATACCATTACGCGGTGAAGGAAATGCACTATTTCTGCTTCCCATGCTAATCAATCAGATGGAAAAGAAGAAAAAAATCTTATTCTTTAGAAATAATATATAATATGGGGAAGCATGATACTGGCACTGAAAATTGTCATCCAGCAGCTCCTAGATCATCATGAGTGGAGGTAGGCATGGACTACACAATGGAATAGTATCAGTGTATCAGTGTCAGAAGTAAGAAAGAAAAAATGAAAAGAAAATTCACTGATTGAAATACGAAAACATAGCATGCATTGATTTAGAAGTCATCCCATTTATAGTTCAGCAGTGGCTCATGAAATCAGAATAGCTTCATACTGGGGTAACTCAATTCAGAAGGTCTTCTCCAGTGAAGAAGACTGAGTCCTTCAAGTATTGCCTTGTTACTAAGAAAAACCTTTTCCTCAGGTAACAGTATAGGAGTGTGCTACTGAGAGCATGTGAAGATCAACAGGTTCTAGATTCCTTTGAATGATCTGGACTATTTGTAATGCAACCTGGTACAAAGATTGAAAGATCAACAGCTGGATAGTTTTGGTATAACCCATACCAAAAGCTGACTTCATTTTTGAAAGCAAGCCTTTGCATAGTTTTAATTCTCAGCTAATTAAGGCAGGATCAGAGATGGTTGAAAGAAAAACTTTTACACCTTTACAGTGAGGTGTAGAGGCTGATGGAGAGCCTGGGAGATTCAAAGGCCAGAGATACTGTGAAGGAGAGCAAAGGGATTAGGATTGCTCAAATGCATGGGGGTATATAGAGAAAATGAATTTCAGAAAAGAAAAAAAGAAAAGCTCTTTTGTTGTTTTTTTTTTAATAGCTGGGTGTTTTAATGAGCTACAAACATGAAAATCAGTTGTAACCAATTGAAATTATTCTGTGATATTATACATATTGTTAGAGGTAATGTAGCTGTAATCTGAATGAACTCTGTATGCAGCAGAGATTTGCTGGAATGTGCAGGCAGTGCCTATGTAGAAACGCAGCCCAAATGTCTGCTTTCTCTGCACCCAGTAATTCCATATTTAATGGCATGTAGAACTAGGAGCAATGCTGCTTTTTAGGGTGTTATTTGCAGTTGCAAAAAGGTATGAAAAAATTACGATATTTTTTGGTTATTTTTAAAACAGTTTGTAGGATGCTTCCTTATAAAGACATTTATATGTTCAAAACTAAAATTAGTCCGCATTAATTTTAACAATGCATTAATGAATGCACTGTTTCACCCAATAAAAAAATAAGATTTCTTTAAAAAACATTGTAAAAATTTCATTTAATGCTTTCGTAATCAAACTAATAGGGAGAAATTAGCAGAAGTATTTTGAATCTTCAAAAGCCTGCATATCTTGTTCACATGCGGTGATTTCTTCATATTTTCTCATGTGTATTTGAATTAATTGATTTTTTCCTCAAGATGCTGTAATCATTCATTAACATGAGAGGTTCTGTGCTTTGTCTTATTATTTTTATAGGAAAAATGTGAATTATCTCTTTTTCCAAAAGAGAATAAATCCGTAAATAGTCTTTTCATTGTTGCTTACCCCGTGGGTATGTAATAATGACTATAAAGCATTGCAAAATACTTAATAAAATGTAGGGGGAAAAAAAATGTTTCTGAGGCAAAATAGGCATTCACTGATAACAATAAGTAATAACATATACAATTAAACAAAAAGCTGTAAAATAAATTTCACGAACCTGCAGGCCAGAAAAAAATTAAGATCTGAAGATGGCAATTTACCTAATAATTCAAATAGCAAGTTTGGATAAGGGAGGAATTAGTAATGGTTGCCCACCCCTCATTCCTATGCTATTATCACAGCTGGGTGTTCCAGTAGTGAATGATGTGACATCTACATAAAAGCAGCCTAATAGTCTTTACCACTGGGTACTAAAGGAAAGAGCATGGGGAAGGTGCATCTCATCTGGCCTCTGACTCCCTGCAGGTAATTTGCTTTTGCCCTCTGACAGAGTTCAATCCTTTAATAATACAGGCAAACATTGTGTGAACACCTCAAGTAGTGCAAAGATGGGAAGAATTACTCTAAATTTAAAAGTCACTCTGACAGTAATGGCCAATTCAACAGCACAGAAGGAGACGCCCTTCTTCCTTCTAATCACGCCTGAGCTACTTGGCTTCATTGTTTTATTCATGCGCTTACCTAGGGATTTCCATCCTGTGTTATTTGATTGTGTTCGTGTGCGATGCTTGACCTGGGAAATACAGTTAGCCTTGGAACAGCAAGAAAATTCCTTTCAGGACTTCCTTTGGTAGGATCTTGTTTGTGCTGAAATCAATAACAAAATGCTACTGGTTTCAGTGTAGTCAGAAGGCCACCTTATTTTTGTGTGCATACGTGTTTGTGTGTGTTCAATCCAAACAGATAAAACAAGTCCTGCTTTTTAGTCGCAGAGCAGCTGGGTTTTCCATACAAATAAAGATTTGGTAATTCAGCCTAGAGGGGAACTAACTCAAAGTGCTTAAATGACAGGAATCTGCTAACAGCTGCCACCCATTAGAGCATCATTGCTGACACACCCAAGCCCATGATTCATTCTTTCCTTTTTATGATGCTCTTTTAGACTATGCTCTGCAGCACAAATCTACCATACTTCAGTTTCTAAGTGCTATCTGCTGTCTCTTATGCCACAGCATAGTACTTTTTCAGCAATGGCTCTACAGCTGTTTTGTCCTTAAGGTGACTGTTCAGGAGGGCACAGCATAATTTTCAGTCTGTTTTTAGTGAATGTGTATATAACTATGTGTGCATCTACACAGTTAACAGTGTTCATGTCATACAATTCAAACCGCACTGGAGATTTTAATCTGTGCTGGTGGGTTAAAACTTAAAACTTATGTGACTGCTTAATGCTACATCCCACTGTTATATACTGAATCTGGCCTGCGAATCTGGCCCACCTCTCAGACTTGGAGAAGAAAAAACTACATTGTTGACTGGATAGGTAATATTTTAAAAAACCCAACAACCAAACAAACAAAAAAAGCAAAACCAACAAAACCAACAGAAAAACCCCACAAAACCCAAACAAATGGACGAGCAGACAAACCCAGCAACATTCCCTAAAGATAAAAGAAAAGAAATCATGAACTCTAGAAGCCAAAGCTGTGTATGGCACTTATTTTCAAGATTAGTGATGCTTTTTTTTTTTTTCTTAAGAGGAAGGTTGTAAGGATGTAATTTTTCTCGTAAAAAATTAATGAAGGTATTGAAGAACATGCTAGGTATTGTAAATTTTTCTTGGCAGTGTTTCCAAATCTTCCTAGAGTTCTGTCTCTGTATTGCTTGAATTTTGTCCTGAATTAACATGTTTTGGGCTGATGAAATGTGAACAATCTCTCATGTCTCTTTTGAAATAATTGAATAAGCATGGAAAATCGTTTTCTAAGAACAAAGTTCTTCAGACTCCAAGGGGAGCAGCCTGCGCTTGTGTGTGTTTTTTCTCTTCTCCAATAGCTAGTAGCTGTCCGGACAGATGACCCAGACACCTTGGGTATTCAAAGCCACCTTATAAAACTGCTACCCACTGTAGAAGCTGAACCCATCCCTATATTTAGTTTCCTTTTGGGGGTGATGGGAGGACGCTTTCCACTAGGTGGCACTGCTGAAATGTGTGAACTTTCACAATTCAGCAGTTTTGGTATTCAGATTTACTTTTCTAAGGAATTCCTTAGAAAAAAAACATTTCCCCCCCCACACACAAATGAATGCTTGGTTCAGATGTCACAGATAAAAAGATATATACATCTATGCAGAGGTTACCTTGAGATGTGCAGCCATGTATAGGAAAAAATATTCTGGAAGAGAAATCGAATAATGGGACCTCTGTTAAATTTTAAATTTGAGGGGATTTTGGATACATCCTTTTTAATAATTGTTTATCTAAGGCCTGTTGACCTCCACTTGAAATCACAAGTCACTCTTGCCAGATAACTGGCACTGAATAAATTCTGTCTTAAAGATTCTCTTTGGTGTGCTTAGAACCTCAGTGGGCAGAGGAAGACCAAACTAAGGGTCTTAGTTATCCCCTTAGAAGTCCTCTGTGTTGTAGATGAGAAATTGAAGGAAAATGAATATTTGCTTGTGTTTTCACATGTGGACACAGATCTTGAGTTCTGCTTCACTGATAAATCTCAACTGGTTATCTCCAGTGTGTCGCTGTAGATTCAGCATGAATCAATAAATGAAACATTTGTGATCTGCTCTGCCCTCTGCATGTGAAATATATGGTGACAACTGAAAAACTGTATCTTTAGAGATGGTTTACTTTGCTTCCTTAAAGCAGGAGCAAGCTGTTCATCATAGCATTAGACTTCAATAATGGGTCCCTGACACTAATGAATTACTGGGTGGCAATACTCTGCAGTATGGTATTACTCAGAAAAACTTGACTTCTGAGTGTAACTGATTCATCATTAACTCTTGAATAGGATGACAAGAACCATAGTTAGACTTTCAAAATAACACAAACTGAGAAATAATTTTTCACATTTTCTTTTCAGTGAAAAGAAATCTTGAGCTTGATAGTAGTGGTCACTTGCTAGACCTGCACTAACAAGTACTCATTGGCGTATCCTAGCAGTGCTTAATCACTTTTTCAAAAGTTTAGAAAAGTTGCTGTGGTTTATTTGGTTATACTCACACTTTGCTGGAGTCTCCAGGGCTTGCTGACATTACTGACTCTTTCTGAATGAGGCCTTTTTTTATTTTCCCTTCATTTGTTTAGCTCTTTACCTAATTGATTTTCTGTGCTAATACAGTAAAGGTCTGAAGAAGGCAGAGTCTCAGGTGTGACAGATGAAATAAGGTGCTTTTAGTCATTGCTTTTATCTTCCATGTCTAATGTGTTGGTTACAGCTGTGCAGTTTAACAGCAAAATCAATACATCATTTGCTGCCTCTACCCCAAAGAATTTGGAAGCCTGTTGGTATTTTAACTATTAGGTTTCCCCTGAAAGGCCTCCATTTCCCTGCTCCCCCTCCACCATATCCCTCCCGAAATCAAATGTTGTAAGAGCATTAGATTGCCTTCTGTCTCCTAGTGTTTGTGAATTCATGTAAATTCAGTAATAATTTTCCCTAATGAAAGTTACCTTAAGTACATTCTTGGAAATTGCAGCTTTTAGTTAATCTATTAACTTTGCACTTACTTATAGTCTGAATGATACTCAGGGCATATTTATGGTAACATTTTGAAAATGCAGTTAAAGAACATGGAAAATATGAAGGGCAAATAGGGCAATCACTTGCATGACAATGAATGAACAAAACTCATGGTCCTGTATGCTGTCCTGGTTTGCTGAGGCAGCTGCAAAATTAGTGCTGTGTAACTGCTTATTTATTTTTTAAATAAGCACATTTTGACCTCAAAACAATGACAGAAAATGCCAAGAAAATAGAGTTCTGCAAAGAAAATGCTAAGTGGTGGCTTTTAAATGAGCTCTAGAGTCATAAATCAATTCCTTGTCCTGTGGTATATGTTGTAATATTTTCTCCTTATCTCCTGATTGTGCTTTAGTTTGTGTGAGCTTAGTCCTTGCCACATTGGTGCGGTGTCATTTATGTCTTGTTTTCCTGTAACTGACGTTGCTTCTGTGATCTATCGCACTGCTATACTTATTGCCATTCACTAAGGAAACCCTCAAACACAAAAATTGCCCTCTAAATGACATGATTACCTTATTATTGATTTATTTTGTGGTTTGCTGTAAGTGTTCTTAGTGTTTAGACACTGAGAGATCTGTGTGAAACAAATAACAGGTTCCTGTCCAGAAAGGATGTGCAGAACAGCACTGTGCTGCAAAAAGCTCAGTCATTCCATTGCAGTGCTGTGCACTGTTACCTCATCGGAATTTTGACCCTTCCTGCTTTGGTTGCGGCCTGCACCAGGACTGATCACATTACGATGAATTGGTTCTGTGACTGAATTTTGAGATTTTTTTAAGAATTTATCTGAATGAAATAATGATCTCTGACGGATTCATCAATTCAATGTTAAAAAATAATTACTTGCTATTATGCAGGCTGCTGTTACCTGCTGCAAGTAGGATTGACCAAATTATTGTGCTTTACAAAAGCAGCAGCCTGAATGATCATCCCAGTAATGAAACAGATGAAAAAAGTTTCTGGTTCAGGATAACATGAATTTTCTTTGATTTTTCTCTCTACATTTATTCTGTAGACACGCTCTAAACTGGCATAGTCAAGTATTAAAAGTAACAGTTTGAATAGCACTTCCAGCATAGCTGAATCCAACAAAATTATTACTGCTGTTGAGATATCAATAACAGTATCTTCAGTAACCTCCAAATGTACATGAAGATGGCATGCTTGTATTGAGGAGATCTTTTCAGATGTAGCAGAATTATTTTGAGGCTTCTACTGCTGTGCATATGTTCAGTTTAGGAGACTGAAGTTTTATAGTAAATCAAATTGTTTCAACTTTATTAGTGGTAAACCATTACTTGAATAAGCAACACCCCTTCAGATTTTTGACTGTTACTAATTATTTGGCTGTTACTAATTGCAATTCAGATTTACACCGGTTTCCAGCAAAGCATGTCTTTACCTCTAGTGTAGCTAAGAGAATTTGTGACAGATTTCTAAGGCAAAAAAGTATTGTCATGATCAGGTTCACCTTCCATGTAACACAATACATATAATTTTACCAGCTGGTTCAGAACCAAGTTCCTGACTTCCTGCTGTCTTAGAAGATAACTCTCAGAAACATACTCTGTCTCAATGAAATGATTAGCACATGGAAGAGTCACAGCCTTCAGAAACTGTGCCAATTCTTAATTGCCCTCAAAGTTTAAAAAGTGAACGTGGATGATATTGGCTTCCAGTCATTAGAGTTTATTATGCCTTTATTTACTACTCTAAATAGAGCCCTTGTCTAATTTCTTTGCCTTCTTCAAGTATTCATGGATACTGATCAACCCATTTCCTCTTTTGGATAGAAAATAGACTCCAAGCTACAGAATAATTTTATATAGACATAGAATTGTTTTCAGACTATTAATGTGCTTTTCAACCTCTAGGCAGAAGATCTGGATATGCTGTCCAATCAGTCTCATCAGTTAATAATCTCATTAAAACCAACAGTACCGGCATTTGCTTTGATTTGATTTGCTCCTTTACTTTGTACACCAGCATGGGAAATCATATGCATTTTGATATTCATTGTGATACCTAAACCCTTTCTAAAGTGACTGTTTTCAGAAATAATCCATTAAAAAATCAATGAAAGTCTATGTAAGTCTAAGTGTAGTGAGCATATTTTGATTTTTGATCATTTATGATTTTTTAGCATAACCAATCCAAGTGAGCTTGCTAAATTCAGTACTGAGAACTTTGATGCTAGACATCTTTGCAAATGTGTTTTTAAATGCAACACCTTTGTATGATTTGGAGGGGGTGATGATGTTTTTTAAACCTGCTGTGGAGCTTCTTGAATCTAAGATGCCCATAGGAAGGTCTATCACATTAACTTCAACTGATGCGTCAAGAATTAGAGAGATCAGAGTTCATTGTAGCCCATCAAAGAGTCAGGGCATTTTATAATGTCTTGATGATGCTCTCCTGTTGTGGACATTATCTCCTGTTTTTCAGGCTTTGCTGCCCAGCTAAAGTACCCTGCCATCTGGATGTTTTGGGTGCTTTTGCACCAAGATGGCTTTCCCTCTCAGAGTACATTATTCCACTATTAGTGACCCTTTTCTGCCTGAGAGTAGGAAAGTTGCTGACAATTATGGTAGAGAGCAGATGCTCGGTTCCTTGAAGCCATACACAAAGGAAAAACAACTATCTTTGACTTCAGAGACTAGCTTTAGATTATACACGAATTAATCTTATCTGTATGGGGATACATAGTAAATAGTATGCACCTTTTGAGATTCCTGTGCTATAAAGTAGTACATTCATACAGTTCTTAAGAAAAAAATAAAAAAATAAATGAGAGCTTGTTATTTTCAGATATAGAAGGATATACTACAAAGTTAAGCCTCAGGTACTACATTGCAATTGCCTTTTCATTTGATTCTTACCAAAATAATACTTTTTAAATGTTGCTATGAAGAATTTATATCATATTTAAACTTGCATAACAGCCCTGTTCAGTTGGCCACTGTCAGGGCACCATTGGGGCTGAGGGCTTCTGAGTGGGGGGCACCAGCAATGGCTGGTCCCACTGTCCCAGCCAGTCCTGGGTGTTAGTAGAGCACAGCGTCTGTGCTATAAGCAGATCACATACGAGCCTATCGTGGCTCCCGCTGTGTGTCTTGCAAGGGCTCGTACTTTCCGTGCTTGAATGCCAGACTACAAACTCTGATGGTACTTGGCCCTAGTTTGTAAACACAAAATAAATGAAAGTGTGGTTTGCCATGTTTATTCACAGGTGTCTTTACCACTTTACAGTAGGTGTTGAGAGTAAAGAGTGAAGTCACATGGTTTTTGGCTCTATCTGTTTAGCAAAAGAGCCCTCCAAACAACCAAAAATGTATGCTGAAGAAAAGCGACCTTAAAAAAAAAAATAAATAAAAGATGGTCCTGTGTATGAATGCTTCACCAGTCCTGCTGTAAGAGAAAAGAACATTTTTGATGATTAACTGCATCGCCATCAAAGAAAAGAAGTAAAGAACAACTTTAAATTTGGTCAACACAGTTACAGATAAAATTGGAGGTATTATCTTTGGGGTTTGATTCAGGAAAAGTGATATTCTCCTTTTTGTTTGTTTATGAGGCATCTTGGGCAAGGATGTTATTCTGCGCATTCCTTGGCTGCAAGTGAGGCTTGAGGTAATACATTGTTGGTCTTGTTTTGATATAGATTTTTAAAAGGAATATAATAAAGAAACATGTCAATTTACATGTCAATACAAACCCCTCTCTGCATACTTCGCCCCCGAGCTCCCAGTTAATCAGCTTCAGAGAGTAAAGATCAAGTTGCCCTTAAAATGCTGAGAGCATCTTCTGGAATGAAGAAAGTGTATATTCTTAGAAGTCTGTGATATCATGGCTCATGAAGAAGACTTCCAAACGGTCATGCTCTGGGTTGCTTTGTTTTGTTTTTTGGTGGTTTTTTTTTTTTTTTTTATGCAGATGAAAACCAGAAACATTTTGCTGAAAACTTGCTTCATGGTCATACATTTGGTAACTGTTATTTAAGTTTATTTGGGGTTTACAGTCAGACCTTTTATTTTTATCTAATAAATAACTCTTGGACAAGGAAAACCATTGCAACCAGCTGGAGTTATGTGACTCCTTCTGCCAAGGTTGGCAGAACTCCCTGACATACCATACGATTCAGCTTCTCTGGGCCAGATGCTTCTTTTTGCTGCAAAACATGGAGGCGGTGTGAAGGGGTAGGGGAAAAGACAAGTGCAGAGATCAGTCTCCCAAATGGGAAAGAAGGGTGGATGTTTCAGAAAACGCTTCTTCCTGATCCAAAATGCTCCATCACACATACACAGGGTAAAGGGTGATTAATCCTCAGAGCTGATATGGAAAATTGTTGGTAGATGCAGGATTCATTCAGGCAGTGCCTCATCTATAAAACATATTTGTATTACAGCTCAGTGGAACATTATTGTGCCCTTTGCAAGTTCTTTTCTTCTCTTTTTCAGGGTTATTATTGCTTTTTATTCAATGACATTTGCTAAAGATGTGTTAATATTGATAAAAGCAGAGACTAGCATCCTCACTTCTTTCTGAGCAAGCTCAGAAATGCACCTTGAATGCTTGCTTGCTTTCCTTATGTGGCATGAATATTGCATTTTAGTTTTGCTATGGCCCAAATACAGATGAACAGGAAAAGTATGAGAGCAGCTTACGATGGCTTCAGGTGGCTTAACCCATACTGTACCTTTTAGGGTGTTCTGTGAGATGGAAATCTAAATGCTTATCTTTGGTTTTAAGCCAGTGGAGGGAAAAGTGATAAGGACAGTAGCTAAGCCACTGTTACTGCAATATGTGGCTTGTAGTTATTTATGCCTTTTTATCACACCTGGCCTTTACCAGACATTAAGACTTTGTGTTAAGCAGTGTTTGTCCTTTGTCTGTAATGACATTAGAAGGATTAAGGCAAACAAACAAATAAGCCCTGGACTTCAGTATGCAAAGTTCCACAAGTAATCAAAGTGGAATATTATGCTTATCCTCTCAGACTCAAAATCAGAAATCTTCAGCTAGGCTTATCTTCTTTCCTGGTTCCTGACTAATATTTACCACAGATGTGATATAAATATATTTTCCACTATTTTCCCACAAAAATGAAAACAGATGACTTAAGCTGATGTCAGAAGTGTGAGTATGCCTTACTTCTTGAAGATCCTCTTTTATATTTTCAATAATTTAAAATTAATGTAACTTCTCAATCCATACTTCTTCCTTTTTCTTTTCTGAAAGCTCAGGCATGGATCCTTTGTTCACTTTGTAAGTTTTTAATTCCAAACATGTATTCTCAAAATAAATAAATAAGAGCTTTTGGCCGAAAGACTTTCACTCCCGAGACATCCCCCAGTGATCTAATTTGTCTTTCTTTGAAAACACACTCTTCATTCCAGACCCCATGGAGACAATTGCTTCCATACCATCCTCTGCAGCTCACAGAGAAGACAAAAGAGGAGAAATAAACAAAAAGGCTTTTTTTTTTTTTAATGTGAGAATGTCCGAAACTTAGTAACATATTAAAAACGTGAGTGTTTGTCAAGGTTCAGCTAAATTCATTTCAAAAACAAGTTGTTTGGAAACTTTGTTCAAAATATGATTTTGACTTCTAGTCCTTTCTTTTTTTTTATTTATTAAAAACTCTCCCTCCCATGTGTTTTTTTATTACTTGTTCAAACTGTGTAGAGCAAGGAGAATTCATATCCTTGTGCTCCAGTTTCGATGCCAATCTTAAGCAAAGAGCTGCCTGTTCAACCCAGATCAAAGCTAGGATTTGCTGCACATGCTTTAGCCTGTGTACATATTTTTGACAGTGATTTTGTTTCTACAGCTTAGCAAATGACAGAATCATCTTTTTACTTTCTTTACCCATCTCCTCTCCAGGCTGAGATTTCATAAGAATATTTTGTTCAGTCTTGTCCCTGATATCTCTGTGTCTTGCTTGTTTTCACTGTGTGAACATTCAGGTGCTCAGTCTTCATTAGTGCAAATAATCAGGAAAAGGACATGTTAATCTCCAGTTTGTCAAAAGCAATTTTAAAATTGTCTTTTTAATTATAATACGCAGTTCACGCTGCTTTGGTTAATTAGATGTGTTAACAGAGGCAAAAAAAACCCCAACATAGCAGAAGCCTAGCAATGTAACTGTGCAAACTGAGAACCGTGAACACTGGGCATTTTTTTTACGTATTTCTGCATTTTATAAAAAGCTTATGCCATTTCTTTGATGTTGAAATGCTTATCTCCTATATGAAAAAAAAAGTATTACATGATTAGAAGTGTTCTTAAAAGAGAAATTTCTATTTGAATGATTAAGCTTTCCTTTTTGGATGTAAGTATTCTTTTTTCACGATCTTACACCATGTGTGTATGTAACAAATGCTAAAGTCACTGAGTTCTAGAAATACAGTGTTTAGTTTCCTTTAGTTTAAAGACTGTTTAAGTGGAGCTGTGTTTAAAAATTTGAACAGCTTGTGTGTTTTTTCAGCTTGCAGCAAGCTCCTTGCAGCCCAGAGCTCCAGTCAACTTTCCAAAGGAGGAACCAGGATCAAATAATAAAAAGAAAAAGAGAAAAAAAAAAAGGGGGGAAAAAAATAGGGGGAGTCTGAAAGAAATAAACTAGTGTTCCTCAACAAAATGGAACTCTGTGGGTTTCCCTCCTCTGCAGAGTACCACTTCAGTCAGTTCTTAATACACTTTTAACTGAAAATTCAGTTCCTGATGTCTGAGTTTCTCCTAGGTAATTAATGGGTGTCCTGCATCTGTGCTCCAGTAATAAAACCCAAAGCCACTTAACTAGGTCTTTCAAAAGACTGCTTACCTGAAGTATGTCAGAAACTTAAAAATAATTCCCTTTTTGAAGTAAAAAAATAATAATTTATTTCAGTGGGGCCAGGTT
Organism: Psittacus erithacus; assembly: GCA_009867235.2. NCBI lineage: Eukaryota > Metazoa > Chordata > Aves > Psittaciformes > Psittacidae > Psittacus > Psittacus erithacus. The sequence continues at coordinate 20,585 of WYDI02001596.1, forward strand.
CTTACTCTTCTTTTTAATTACATCTTCATGCTTATTTATGTGAAAGTTTCCTTCAACAGAGAACTAAATTTCAGTTCCATGTTTCCCATTAAGGTTGAAACAGGGTGCAAGGCAAGGTTTGTCATAATATGTTAGGGGCGCTTTGACTTTTATAAGAATATGATATAAATTAAATACTTTTAGTAGATTTGAGAGCAAAGAGTAATAGTGTTTGTGCAGCAATATTTCATAGTGATTTTTCATTATTAACTTGTTTCATTGATTTGATAAATCAGTATTAAGCCTATATGAGAGAACAAAAGAAAATGAAATTGCCTAAATTGATATTCGCAAGTCTAAAATTAACATGAAGTTCAAGGTTTATCAAGAAGTGATAATCTGGTTGAACTGAAAATGAAATACGTACCAGAAACTTTTATTCTATGTTTTGCAGTTAAAATGTTGTGATTATTAATGCTTTTATATGTTTTTATACATGTTGTAAGGTAATAAATAAGTAGAACATTAATTGTCATTATTTTAGGTGATAATTGTGATACCATAGGGACAATACAAAATTTTGGTTATCTTTGACAATCAAGTATGCAAAATAATTTGTATCAGTCAGTGGTGACAGCCTCCTGAAGAATGTGATATTTGTATTCTTCGTGTTCACAAGAACACGTAACTAATATATTAGAACATGATGTAATCAATTGAAAAGATCACAAACATTACTGCACTTCAGCTTTATTTTTCCTTCATTTCACTCTACTTCTACATATTTTTCAGTTCCATAATTCTAAGGATAACTATGATCTTAATAAATAATTTATGCATATTTATCAGATCCCCCTCAGCCGTCTCTTTCTTCAGGCTGAATAGCCTCAAGTCTCTAAGCCTCTATTTGTATGCCGGATACACTAGTTCCTCACTTATCTTCATGGCTGTTTGCTGGACCTGCTCCATCTTGTCCGTGTCCTTCTGTTATTGGTATCCCAGGCTTGGACTCAACATTTCAGACGAGTCTTACTGGGCTTGAGAAGAGAGGAAGGATCACTTCCCTCGTCCTGCTGGCAGTGGTTTTCCTCATGCAGCCAAGGACACCCTTGAGCTTTTTTGCTGCGACGGTGAGTTGCTGGCTTATGGTCAGCTTGCTGTCTACCAGGACGCTCAGAACCTTTCTTTGCCAAGCTGCTCTCTGGACAACCAGTCCCTGACATGTACAGGGGCATGGGTATGTTTCTCTCCAGGTGCAGAGCTTTGATTTTTGCCCTGTTAAAGATCATGAGATTCCTCTCTGTGCAGTTCTCCAGCCTCTTGAGCTCCCTGAGCGTGACCATCTGACGTATCAACCGCTCCTCTCAGATATGTATCATCTGTAAATTTACTGAGGGTGAACTCTGTTCATGATCCAGGTCATTATGAATATGTTAAACAGTACTGATCTCCACGTGAATCTGCATGGGAGCATACTGCTAGTCACTGGCCCCTGGCTGGCTTTCGTGCCACTGATCACAACCATTTAAACCCAGCAGTACAGATGGTTTTCAGTTTGTGTCACTGTCCTTTTATCTGTCCTGTACTTCATCAGTCCATGTCTGTAAATGTTACAGGAGAAAGCATAAAACGTCTTAGTCAGAAGTCAGAATCAAGTGTATTCACTGTTCTCCCCTCATCTACCAAGGTTGTCATTTCATTGTAGGAGTCGATCAGTTTGGTCAAGCATGAGTTTCCCTTCATAAATCCATGCTGACTACTCCCAGTGACCTTCCTGTTCTTTATATGTTTGGAAATTATTTCCAAGTCTGTCAGTTAATCTATCACTCTCAGAGTTCAAGGTGAAGCTGATCAGTGTGCGTGGCTTTCTGAATCTTCCTTCTTGCCCCTCTTGAAGATAAGAGCAATATTTGCTTTCTTCCTGGCTCAGGATTCTCCCCCAGTCACCATAATATTTCAAGGATAATCAACAGTGTCATCAAAATAACATTGTCCAGCTATCTCAGCACTCTTGGGCGAATCCTGTCTAGACCCATGACTTAAGCATACCTTCTTAGCTTTAATGTGGCCTAACCAGAAACTGCTATACCAAGGGTAAGTCTTCCTTGCTTCAGACTTTTCCACTGGTCTCTTTCCCACTGGTCTCTTTCCCACTGGCCTTGGCTTTCCTAATCCTATCCCTGCATGATCAGACATCTCTTTATTCCTTCTGGGTCACCTTTCCCTCCTTCCATCTCTTGTACAGGTCCTTTTCAGTCAGAAGCAAATTGTTTGACCATGAAGGTCTCGTACCATCTTTGCTTGACTTGCTGTGTATTGGGATGGGCTGTTCTTGAGCTTGGAGGAGGTGAGCCAGCTCTCCTTGGACGTTTCTTCTCTCCAAGACTGTCTTTAATGGGATTCTTCCAAGCAGATCCCTGAGGAGACCGAAGACTACTCTCCTAAACTCCAGGGTGTGATCCCTCCTCTCAGGATCTTGAATGCTGCCATCTCATGGTCACTGCTTTCAACCCCCTGAGCAGTCCTTGCCTGTTTGTATGAATTAGATCAGAGCATTATTTCTCACAGGACCCTGGTTCACCTATGTCAGGAAGTTGTCTTCAGTGTGCTCCAGAAACCTTCTGGATTGCTGCTTTGTTGTACCTTCAGCAGAATTTCCCTTTGAGGATTGTCCTGGGTTCAGCAGTAGCAGTAATTTTTTTCTTCTTCTTAGTAGCTGGTGCAGTGCTGTGGTTTTCACTTTCAGCCTGGGAACAGTGCTGATAACACCGATGTTTTTAGTTACTGCTCAGTAATGTTTACTCTGACCAAGGACTTTCTGAGCCTCATGCTCTGCCAGGGAGGAGGGGAAGCCAGGAGGAAGCAGAGACAGGACACCTGACCCAAACTAGTCAAAGAGGTATTCCATACCACAGCACGTCATGCCCACTGTATAAACTGGGGGGAGTCGCTTGGAAGGACTAGATCACTGCTCAGGTCAGGCGGGTCTCGGTTGGCGGGTGATGAGCGGTTGTATTGTCTTCCCTTGTTATTCCCTTATCATTATTATAATTGGTGGTAGCAGCAGTGGTTTGTGTTATACCTTAGTTACTGGACTGTTCTGATCTCAACCCGTGGGAATTACATTCTTTCGATTCTCCTCCCCATCCCTCTGGGAGCGGGGGGGAGAAAGAAGGGGGAGTGAGCAAGTGGCTGCGTGGTTCTGGGTTGCCAGCAGGGCTTAAACGGTGACAAGGATCAATGCCTGTGATCATGCAGACTCAGCTGCAAGGACATACAAAAAGTCAGTTCTGTTAGAAAGTTTTTAAAAAGCCAGACAAACCAAACCTAAACTTTCTTCAGAATGCATCTATCTTTTAGACAATCTTAAAAGTTTGTACTGAATGCCAGTATCTCATCATACAGTAATTATACCTGTAATAAAAGTATTATCATTGAATATTTGTTGGGGTTTTTTTCTTGCTGAGATTTATTTTTCAATGTGAAGCTTGCATTGTGGGGCTCCTGAGGGCTTCTTTTCCCTTAGGGTCTATTGGAGGAGCTTCCCTTTTTTTAGGACTGCTTTCAACAACTTCCAGACTCAATCTGTGACATTTTTCAAAATATAATCTGGAAATTAATTGTAGAGAAAGGTTCTTGTGCCTTCAGAAAGTGTTAGTAAGTGTGTGGGTGGTGTAATGTGGGAGATACACTGGTTGCTATACATAGGAATGAAGTATGCAGAAGAATAAAAGGAGGGAATGTGATCAATGCTGCTGCCCACACTGTTCTGGATTTTAGATGGATTCTAATTAGTTTGACCTCCATACTTTAAATGGTAATGTCTTGAGAATTCTGGAATGTGTAACTTACTATTATTAGCATAATTAACTAAAAATTAACCCCTCCCGATATTACCATTACATGACCACTCTATTCTATACTCTCAGATGTAGTTAGACACTCCCCCACTCAAATCAATGCCTGTTGTTATATCATAATGACATTTTTGTTCATGCATACACATCCCCACATTTTAAAATCCTAGGAGAAAGCAGGTATTTTGTAGTTTTGATGAAGCATCTGAGTTTTATGGTTCAGAAGCCTGTGAAAAATAAGTACAAAATATGTGTTGAACTGAGATTGTAATTTCAACCAAAAAAAAAAAAAATCAATAAAAAAGCAACAAAAAATCCTACCCAAATAAGCAACACCTAGTGAGTAATAACTTCATTTCTGTATAGCTCAGGGGGGTTGCAACGGGAGTGTGAAAAGTTCATTATTATCAACCAGAAAAAAAGGGAGTGCTAAGAAGAAAGAATCATATTTTCTACTGGGATTTCACTCACAGTACATGATTTGCATGAAGGGCGCCACATCAAACACATTGGGTGCCCTTTTTCAAATATTAATGTGAAACTTGTTTCAAGTTCTTTCTTGACTTTGTGCCACCTTGTATCAAAGGAAGTTAAAAGCAGGACTTCGGAGGAAAAAATACTTTTCCAACTGTTTCAGCACTTAGAAAAAATCTTTCTGTATTTGATCAGTTCTGTTCCAAACTTTTATTATTTTGACAAACAGGCACATTTTTTTAGCTGTACATTCTGTGGCAGTCTGATTTGGACATTTTCCTCCCTTTTTTTGAGGTTTACCGTTTTGCAGTGATGGGTGTCATGACTGACCCACTCAGAACATTTATGCACTACTTAATTTAATAATCTGCCATAGTCTTTCTTTTCTTCCAGATGTAATGATTTCTGGTAAATATTTATCTGAGCAAGATTACACCAAAGTGTGCCGCAGAAAATAGAGCCTTTAAGATTAACTGTGCATAGCCTGCACTGTTTTAGTCTTACCTAATTGAACTTTGAAACACCTACGTCTAAGCTAATCAACCTATGCTATTGTTATAGTCAAGGGGGAGAAACTGTACCTCTCCAGGATGGTACAGCCAAATTAGTTGTCTGACAGAGATGATGCAAATTCTGCTCCAGCAGTGGCTGTTTCTTTTAACTGACTATAAAAAGAGCATAAAATGCTTAGCTTACATTAAAATTGCTCACATTTAGACAAAAACTGTAAGTAGCGCAATAACAGCGTGAACAAGAAAAAACTAAGTGGACATACTTTTTGTCTGTTTCCACCTCTCCTCAGAAACAGAGAATGCAGGAAAAAAGTGGCAGGAATTTTTGTTTAGAAATTCAAGCATAAATATATTTCTCATAAAACTACAAGAGATGACACATTATGTAGCATGGGATCAGCCATTAGAGGTAAGAAATGAAATTGTGGGAATCTGCAAACAGCTGTCTGAGGAGAAGTTAGTCTTTTCAGAGTGCACAACCCACAGTCTGCAGGACAAAAATATGAAATTACAATGAAATAGGAATAAAATGTAAGTTGCAATTGGTAACTTTGGAAGTAGTGCTATTCTAGTCTGAGAACTAAGTGTTCCTCACAAATCCTGGAAGAAATCTTCACTGAGCTCTCACATGATATGGTAGAGGAAAAATGAAATTCAGAATTATCAGCCAGATTAGTAGTTGAAATAATTACCATGGAGATGATGCAACTAAAGCTCCTGAAGCACTTTCAGAGGACAAAAAAAAGTTGAGAGTGCTCTGGAGAGTAAACAGGCTCTTTGGTATGTAAGATGGATCTTATAAGCTCTTTTCCTTACTATTTCTCATTAAAAGAATTTAGAGAGAGATTTAAGTGAGCTACTATCAACAAAGATGTGAAAAACCTAACAATGTGCTGAAAACAGTAAAATTTAGACCTAATGGTTTCTTTATGTGCTTCTTGTTTGCCAAAAATGTCTTCACACTGCCATCAATAAGACTGCATTTCTTGTAAGTCACATAAGCAGCAAAGTCTCATAGGAATTTCCTGTTAATGTTTTTTAATGTAAAAATCCCTAAAGTAATTAACATTTTTCTGACCAGTCCTATCCACAGCCATAAGCAAAATATAGTACAATGATCTGGTATTTAAAAACATTACCCATACATCAGTGAAATAGCAGTCTGATTATTAAGAATGGATGATGTGGATAATGTTCTTCCTTTTTGAGAGATAAAAATTCATTATTTTAGTGCAGTTTGCTTTTCTTTTCCTCACTGCCTTAGGGTGAGGTTTTTGTCACCTGTAGGGTTGATGCGTTTTGCATTAGTTCTTGTTTCTGTTTTTGAGGATTTTTTCTCTTGATCCAGTTAAATTATATAGGCATTTTGCACATTTTAAAGCATTAGGACCCAAATATTCATAAAAAAGAGAAGGGCTGAACTTCAATATCATATTTTAATTCTGTGTAATGTATGTTGACACTAGTTTCTAATTTTAAGTATTAATTACCATTGGGAGACTAGATTCTGCTGTACTCCTTTGGCAGCCCTAAATATATTGAATTAGTTCATATTTCTGTTGGAGCATATAAAAGCAGAATCTAGATAGAAATGCTCATTAGATTGTCCAGCTGATAATACAGCAAATCACTATGAGTATTCTAAGATGAGAAGAATGGGCATAAGACCTTTTACCACTTAGCAATGCATTATTCGTGTATTTGCTGCAGTCATAAATGGCAAACGTAATACTGAAAAGGTCTGCGCTAGCAATTTTTGTTGGATATTTTCAAGTAATGTGTTTGAGCTATATGGTTCTTAGTTTCCACCATTATCAGCAAAATGAAGTTACAGGAAAGAAAAACAGCATTTTGCACATGCAACTACCCTCTCTAGTCTACCAATATTTCCTAGTGTAGGTCATTTACACAGAAAAGAGTAGCTAGGGTCTGCTATGTTCCAGACCTGAAACAAAAGCAGTTTGCTTTCCCGAGCCTCCTCCTAACTCACAGGGAAGTGAGCAGTCAATGGTCATCTGAAGCTAGTAGAGTAATTAAAAGATTTTTATTAAAAAAAAATGTTTACTGCTTCTTATCTTGGCTTAGTGACAGCTGGAAACAAGGATAAACAGAAGAATGGGATCACGGTAGTAACATATTGCAACCCATTCAACTTTAAGCTGCATTTTCTACCAAGTTTAATCAAGTTTTAATGTCCTATTGGCTTGTTCTTGTGGAGTGTACTGAACATCAACGTCCCAAGCTATTACAGTGTAGGCTGAAAGGATAAATGTAGAAGTCTTCCTGGAAGAAAGAGCTTCATAAAGCGCTGTTCAGTGTAAGTACTGCTAAACAGTAATATAATTCCTTCAGCTGACATGGACTGTGAGCCTGTTGAATTATGTTTAAGATTGTTGCAGATGCTACTGTACTGTAAAAAGTCTTGATGTATGTCATACAGTGTTGAGTTGTAAAACATGGTGCTTTACCAAATAGCTCTTAACAAAGCTGTAGCTTTAAGATTCCTGTACCTGTTTTCGTGTCATTTGCAATCAAGGGAAAAAAACATGACTATTTTCCTACCCATTACAACTAGACCCTTTGTTTCAAAGCCACCAGTAGGACATGAAATGAGCGTGTGTTGCCCTGCCCAGACTTTAAGATTTTACCCTGACTATGAAGTTAAGAGATTTCTGAGCAGGAACATTCTGCATTTTTTCCTCTCAGTCCTGTGCAATGAGAAGCCCTGAGAATGTTCCACTTTGGGTATTTCTATTTATTTCCAGAATGCTAAGCCAGCTTCTAGTTCTCTTCTTGAAAGCAAAGCCAAAATTGTTGTTATTGTGCACAATTGTAAAAGACTGTCTGGTTCTCAAGCACTGTCTTCCTTGCTTCGGCATTTTCCTGAGTAGAACTTTCTGCCATTTCAGCCTTTATGAAAGCAGGAAAAAGAAAGAATTAATAATTTGTTTTCTGCACTGAAAGCACAGTAATTCATAAAAACATAGTTGACAGTTTACTTTCCTGGTGTATTCAAAAAACTGTTTTCCAATTAGTACTATCTCTTTAAAAAGTAGTGGCCAAAACTCAAATTGTCCTTAAAAAAATAATTTCCTGTTCAAGATCTTTAAAACTACATAATACAATGTATTGTGACTGCCAAACTCTGAGTCATTATTTTAAGACCACTATTTGTGGTCATAAAATACAGCTTCATATCTGTTTTTCCAACTCCACCCTCAGTACACATCAGATCAGAAACTCCCTTTCCTGGACTGAATTAGTGCTATTCAGGCATCTATTAGATGGCAGATCTGGGTAAGATGAGAGACCTCGAATTTTGTATTGTTGAGCAATGGTTCCATATAGCTGTGTAGCCCTTATGGTTCTGACAAGCTGCATAACCATGACATGTAGATTGTCTTGAGCATCTTGGTATTTATATTATGACAAAACTTGTAACAGGATGAAGTTGTACTCATAAAACAATGTAATTCACTTTTGGGACATTTATCAAAAGCTTGTGTGAAATAATTTTCTGTCTTGACTATCCTAATGAATCAAGCCTTTGATGTGTTTGAGAGGTCTACTTTCTCACCTTTTTGCCTCAAGTCACATTTTTAGAAATAAAAACAGTGTTTCAAGTCTAGGTAGAAATATAATGAAAATTCAGTTTTGTTGGGGAAAAGCAATAGGACAGACATCTCAGTGCATATATCCAAGTCTCCAGATACTGTTTGCTATTAATTTAAGTTGGAGTTTATCCCTTGGTATATGGAGTTATGATTTCTTCACACTGAGGGCTAATACAAAATGCATTAACTGCAAGTGGGGAGCTATAAAAATCCTGAAAGCTAGTGGTTTAATACATGAATTTCCAACTCAACTGATAACTGTATAAAGTGTTAGCAGTAAACATTGGGCCACAAGGGGATTACCACATCAAATTGTACACTCAGTGTAAGAGCTCAGCCACGCTTCTGTTCCATGCTTGCAATGTTACTCTTTGCCTCCCCATCCTGAAAGGGAGTAGTACAATCAGTCTGTTATTTTTCCCTAGTGTCTCTTCTTTGACCAGTATTTTATAACATGGCAATGTGTAGGGACAAATAAAAATCTTATGATGAGGAAGCAAGAAATATTCTTCAAAATTACCTTAATACCTTTTTGATAGTGTTGGTGTATTCCACTTATCGGAAGAAAAGATTCATAAACATGAAAGTTCTGTGTTTGGGCCTAGGCTGTGCTTACTGAGCCCTGTTCAAAACTATTCACTACCCTCAAGAGGAAAAGGAGGTCTCTGGATCTGATGACAAAGTGGCAGGCACTGCAACTACTTCTACACTGATGACAGGCCCTGCAACTGAACCAAAGAGCCAGCCTATGCCTGTCTCAGTTGGTGGAGCATGGGAATCTTACTCAGGGTCGTGTGTTAAACTCCCACATTGGGTGCCAGAAGGGACTGTCATGGCTTAACTCCAACTGGCAACTAAGCAGCTCGCAGCCATGCACTCACTACCCTCTACCTCTGGGATGGGGGAGAGAACTGAGGAGTATCATAGAATCACAGAATGGTTTGGATTGGAAGGGACCTTAAAGATAGAATCATAGAATCATAGAATAGTTACGGCTGGAAAGGACCTTAGGATCATCTAGTTCCAACCCCCCTGCCATGCGCAGGGACACCTCACACTAAACCATGTCACCCAAGGCTCTGTCCAAC
>WYDI02001602.1:0-10383 GCA_009867235.2 Psittacus erithacus
AAGTCCAGAGGAGGGCCACGAGGATGATCAGGGGACTGGAGCACCTCCCGTATGAAGACAGGCTGAGAAAGTTGGGGGTGTTCAGCCTGGAAAAGAGAAGGCTGTGAAGAGGCTTAGGTGACATGGTTTAGTGGGAGTTTCTCTGTCCGCAGCAGGGGAGGGTGGAACCAGATGATCTTAAGGTCCTTTCCAACGCAAACCATTCTGTGATTCTATGATTCATGTTTCTTTAGTACTTCCTTGGCCATACCTGCATCTGATGGTGGAGCTGCTTCACCTGACTGACGCTGTTTCCAAAGTTGCATGTTCAGACACTGGTTTTAAGTGGTAGGATTTGCATCAGTACAGCTTCATGTTCTCCACTCCAGCAGTACACGTTGCTCTGCTGATGGCGCAAATCTGAAATTAAGGTTGCTAAAGCTTTAGTATACTCCAAGCTAACAGCTTTTCTCCCTGGTCATGCAGGAGTGCTGAAAAGCTCTCCCTTAGTTTTTCCTTGGTTTTATTTACAGCTGCTTCAATAAGGGAGCTTATGGGTACAACAGGGATGAGCAGGCAGAAGATAGTATTCCTGGAGTTTCCAGCCTTGTCTGCTTTCTGTCAGATAGCAGGAAGTGGTTAGCTGGTGATTCCAGTGTCCACTGGACTTCCAGCAGAAATCAGTGGTTTTAAGAAGACCTTAAGTCTAGTAGGGATCCAAGTACCAGTTCCTACCAAGGAGCACCTTCTGTCATTGGTGCTGTACAACTGCACTAAAAAGGAGCATTTGGGAAAAGAGAAAGGCATTTAGTAGCTTTAAACACGCAGTGTTTCACTTGAGCAAACTTTTTCATTGCCCTATTAGTTTCCCTTGCCACATGAAGAGCTGCCATCATTTCTTACTGTACATCCATATTTAATCCAAAGGAAAAAAGCAATTTTCTAGAAGCCACGAGAGGCAAGTTCCAAAAGATCTTTCAGCCTGTTTTCAGTACGTGCTGCTAAATACCTCATGTTTGTCAGCTCTTCTTGGCACCCTTTCTATGTAACAGCCTCTAATGAATTTGGATCAGCTTCTCTGCTGATGGCTAGTAGGGATCATGCTATACAGTACCAGCACTTAAATATGTGTAGCATTTCGCTACAACCATCTCAGAGGTGGATGGTTTTTAACCTGGATTTGGAATAGGATTTATGAAACTGTTTTCATCATTAGATTTCACTGCATATAAGCTAAAGGATGAGTGGGCTTTCTTGCACACTATTTAATGAAGTCTTCCTAAAGCAGTTGCAAGTTGGCATGCCAAGAGAATCTTAACTAAATTGGAACAAATTATGCTTCTCTGCCATGTGCTTCCTTTATTCCTCATGGAGAGGTAGCTTTTTAGATCTCTTCTTAGACTCCGTGCCTGCAATGACCCAAGCAACATTTGTGTGCAGCGTTACCAGGTTTTCTTGCCTTTACTGTTCGCGCTTCAGAAATAATCTGTGGTTGTGGAGCTGGCTTTTATGCTTGTCTTCACTCTGTCTGATAGGTAGGGGAGAATATGCTGCAAGCAGGCAAAAGCAAATTAAATCTGCACTGATCTCTCTGATGACCAGCGTGCAAGAGGATTGCATGCAATTGTCTGTGACTAGAGTGAACCAAAACTGTCATGGGGAAAATCAGAACCAGGGAGGAATGTGGGGATTTCTGTGGGAATACCATGATGTCCTTTCCTGGTTCAAGGTGGCAGCAATGCCTTTCCAGCAAAAGGTGAAGACTGAAGGAGTATGTGGGCAGTAAAGGAGTCCTTAATAGAGTGTTTCTTGTATTGGTGCACTTTGTGAATGGAGACTATAGCAAGGGCAAGGAGAGCTTCTCTCATCAACGCTGTTGCCCTGGGGAAAATGCATGGACAGGACTGGCACTAGAAGGCTCTCCCTGGTATTCCATCAGGCAGAGTTTCTGACAGAGGAGCCTCAGTAGGGAGGGGAACCAGAGGAGGAAAAATCCTCTTATAACCAACTGGGAAAGAATGGTTTTGTCTGCAAATGACACATTGCCGGTATGAATCAGTAGCAAAATGCAGGGCCTTTCCCTTATGATTCCCTTCACCTGCCAACAACCACTCAACCTTGGACATGAGCAGTTAGCGCCTCCTGCAAAATGTGTGTAGGATGGGAACTTGTGGCACAAGCTTCTCGGTGCTCACTAGATTGGTGCTGGATAGTCTTAGATCAGGAAGCATGTTTTTGGCTGGTGCAGGCTGTATGTACGTACTGGCTGTCTGGAGGATGGAAAAGATGAGGATGTTATCCTGAAGATCAAAATGTCACCAGCTGACAACTCCCTCCAGACTAACTCTCCATGATCCTTGAGCTCCAGGCCAGCAGATTCAGTGGTTTTTAGAAGCTCATTGTCAAATTCTAGTTTTATGTCCTGTTTTAAGTGAAGTCTATTCCCTTTGGTTTTATTACTGGTTTTCAGTTGCACAATTCTTGTGTTTGCTGGCCCCGAACCTCATATGGCACTGCAGCTATCATTCCCTCAGCTAAAATGCTAACAGCAGCTACCGAAATCTCAGTAACAACGGATGTGACGCCAAGTGTTGCAGATGACTGTCCAATGGGAAAGACCTATAATCCCTTTGATATTTTTGGAAGTTTGAGTCCTGGTCCCCACAGAATTAAAGGCATAAGGCTAAAAAATGAAAGCCTCACCCTGAAGCACAGGCAAACTGACCATTCCGAATTTGTTTAGGAATCACATTTGACTGCAAGAAATCAGCTAAGCTCTGCACAAGTCATTCAGGAAGATACAAATGACTACACTGTAATGAGCAGACACCTATTTTAAGCATGATCTATGTTTTTAAGAAAATTCATTACAATAAGTCTTACAATACCAACCTCTTCAATGAATTTTTCATGTCTGCATACCAAGATATATATAAAATGATCGTAATCATACACCTTTGGGGCAATGCTGAGCACCAGCTGTTTCACTGATGATTTATAGGTTGCCACGTTCAAGGTTAATAATTGGGAGAAACAGGTTACAGTATGCAATGTATTTATGTCAGGTTAGAAGTTCAGTAGTGAGGATATGATGTTAGGATGATATGTGTGGTTTTAATTAGCTACATCCCAATTTTCTGGGGAATCAAATGCAACTGCTTTCCAAAAGTAAAATCTGTGAGAAGTTACCAATGTTGATCTTTATTTTCAACTCAGTTGAAACTAAACCATCAAAAATTCCTCCTCATATCTGCATGCTGGCTGTCGAAGTGGAATAGAAATTCAATGCTGAGGTGGATGGAGATTTTCCCAGGACAGACAGCAGGATGCTTTAAGCTGCCAATGCTATTACACATTATGCTTTGTGAGCTGCTGTACTTTGGACCTCAGACTATTAAGATAAGCCATTACTGTCTGTCAGTGTACCAGCCTCAAAGCAGTGGTGGAGATGGAGGTCATGGGACATCAGCTCATGCAGCCACCACAGCTGCTGGCAGGGGCATCGCTGATGGCTATGGTTGTTTTCTCCCTGGTTCCAGCTCCATCCTCCTGCAAGGGGATCATTATAACTGTCTGATTGCCACAATCTGCTCTTCTGTGCAAGATGCTAACTTTAAACAACAAAAAAGAGAGGCTTGGAGAGAATCATTTGATGCCAAAGGCCTTTTCAAAGTTTCTGAATAGCTACCTCTTGGTTTAACTAAGTCACTGCCTGCAAACTGACAAGCCTAGAGCTCTGCAGTATGGAAAAGCCTTTGCTTCCACCTCAACAGAGAAATTTTTAGCACTGGAGTTTTCTGATACAAGCAAAAGGTGGAAGCTTTTGTACTACGGCCTGGGGAGCTTTAGCTGCTTGCAAACACCAGAGTCCCTGAGCAGGGCCTCAGAGCATTGTCATTGCATTCTATTGCTTTTGCAAAAACTTTTGTTTCCTCTGTTGAGCTTTCCTGAGCTCCCTTGAAGCTGAATGCTTGTTCCCAGAAGTCAGCAGCTTTCTCCACATACTGTTGTGATTATATTCACAACAGGGAACTCTAAATAAGGTGATGGAAAGCTTTAATTCAATTCAGAAAGATGGCTTTAAAACTCACCAGGTTCAGCAATTGCACACTCCTCTCTGGAGGAAAAGAGTCGATTCATTCTACCTGTGTTTCCATCTGCATTGCCTACCAGGCTGGCAGTGATGCGAAGTGTGCTGGTGCCAGGGTACCAGCCCTGGGTTGGGTCAGGCTTCATGCCCACAAGTTGCTGCATCCATCTCTTCCTCCAGGACTGATCTATGGCTTAATGGGATTTGGGTTTTGGACCACCGCGAGCCTTTGTTAAAGATTTCCTTGGTATTGAGATGCTACGTGCAGCAACACCCCTCACACACAGAGGCTAACTGCATGCTTAGACTGTTGGACACTGTGCACCCAAGGCCTTTCTCCACTTCCTGCTGTGCATTGATGTATGCTAAACAACCTGTTGAATTTACAATGACGAATGCAGCCTGCCCTCTAAACAAATGGGAAGAGACACCCTGGCATAATAAAATCACCAGAGAGAGGGCAAGGAATAGGACACAGATGAGATTTCATTCTCATAAATTGTCTCCCTATTACCCTTTGAGTATATTCACAATAGGGAAGTCCAAATAAGATGAGAAAAGGGGCTAATTCATTTCACGAGGATAGCTTTAAATCTCAGCCTATACCCATGCTAGAAAGTTAATTATGGCTATGATGAATGAAAGAAGAAGTTATACCAATAATGAACATCATCATATCCTGCTTTCTTAGCCCAATAAAATTTTCTTTAACTGAGCAGTGGCATTCATAAATGTCAGCAAAGCAAAACATGAAGGTAATAGGACATGCTGACCTGGGTGCAGGCAGTGGTGCTGACGGGTACGGGGAAAGCTGTTGGAGCCCTTACATGTTTGTGTGTAATTTTAAAAGGCCAGGCTGTCTTGGGCATTTCACAGAGTGACCCATCGTGCAGTGGAGTAATAGTCAACAAAAATGGGTGATACAAACATTATTATTGAGAGTCATGGTTGATGGTGGAGGGAGCTGGAATCTCAGGGGGAAAACTCGGCCATATTGAAGGTAGTAGTAAAACTCATTCTGACTCTGGATTCTGGTCATACAGCATCCAGATCACAAACAAAACAACCCAAATTGTCCTAAGTTATTCGACTGCAAAGCCTGAGTTATTACTGAAGGGCTAGTGCTCAAACATTTTATCTCACTGCTGTGTCAATGTGTATTTGCCTCTCACTGGCCTGGCAGGGGCCTTGAACATCTAACAAATCTATTGCCCTAAAAGAAGGTAATACCCTTTAGGCTCTTATGCTCATATTTGCTTAACCTATTCTTGAAGACCTGAAGATACGGAGACCATGCAATCCACGCTGTGCTTCGCTCACAGTTTAGCTTACTCTTTGCTGTAGTTCTTGCCTATTCCTGTTACTCCTGTTTTCCATGAACATAGAATCATAAAATGGTTTGGGTTGGAAAGGACCTTAGGATCATCTAGATCCAACACCCCTGACATGGTGTGCTGTTGTGTGGCTCTCAGCCTGTGATCTGTTCTCCCAGAGGTCCTCTGGCTGGTCATCCCTCCATGCATTATTGCTGCATAGCTGTAGTATTGTGCTGCTTCTCATAGGACTGTATGAACATTTCTCCACTTCATCATTTGAATAAAGACCTTTCTCAAGCATGAACTTTGCCATTCAAAATATCTCAAGCCTCTCAGTGAAGGTGTGATCTCTGTTCCCCACTAAACACTGTTTGCACCAGGTCCCAGGAGGCCTCACAGAATCTGCTTCTAACCATAAACTAAATCCTTATGTGGTTTCCAATTTGATATTCAGTGGTGTTGCAGGAGTTCGAGCTAGAGCATGCTGCCCCAGTTTACTTAGAAGGATGTTTGGAAGACTGTCAAAAGCCTTGCTAACCTCAAGTATATCCACAAAGCCTATTATTTCACCACACAAGGAAATTAATTTGATTTGATGCAGTATGTTCTTGACAAACCTGTCTTGGCTGAACCTCATCTCCCTGTTCTCATCTGTGTGCCTACAAATAGTTGTTTTATTTTCCTGAGAAATGAAATTAAGCTGGCAGTGGTTTATAATCCAGCCCTCCTTCCTCCTCACTCACCCCCCATCCCTGTGCATCTTCTTCCTTTCTCCAGCCACACTAGAGCCTCTGTGTGCTGCTGCTGCAACAGTCCTGGGCCTTCTGCTGAAATTTCTGTCCATGCTTTCCTGGTCTTTTCATTTTGGTCTGGTTTGGTTTTTGTATTGCTCTGGTGCAGTGACCCTCCCTCCCCATCCAAACCCCTTGCTCCGCGGCTCCCGCAGGGGATGGAAAGCTGCTGTTATCCCTCACATGTCATGACATTTGACCAGTTCACCCTCAGCCAAACAGTGAGCAGCTCGCTGCTTAATTTCAGGATGCAAAACACAATTGCTTTTTAAACTCCCTATGGACTCTTTCCAGGCTACTGCACAAATTAAGCCTCTTTCTACTCCTTTCCCCACCACTTCCTCTCCTTTCAGAGCAGCGGCCTCTTCCTTCTTTTTAAACTTTTATATAGTGCTATAAATTTGTGTGGGGATTTACAGGCACTAGATAAGACCTGCTGGCTGCACAGAAGAGTTTGCACGCTGCTGCTTGGCTCTGGTGAGAGGGGGTCTCCTCTGCAGGCTCTTCTCTCCCTCTTTCAGCAGCAATACAGAAGCCAGACGGGAGCAAGGCATCTCTCTCTTGCCAAAATGTCATCAGCAAAAAGTGCCACCTCATCAAAAACTGACAGAGCCTTTTGCTTCTTAGTGCGGGTCTGAGATGCACTGGGATCTGTCTTCTGCATGGTCTGTGGTCTCCTGGTTTGCACCCAGCACAGACCAGGAACTGCAGTTTTGTTTCCTTTCCATGCTGATGAGCTCAGCTGTTCTGGCAGCAGCAGAGCCCAGTGGGGGGCTCAGCTGTGGATTCATGCAACCCCTAAAACACTGGCAACAGCATCTTGGAAAGGACAGGGAGAAGCCTGATGATGGAAACCAGCTCTTCCCTGCTCAGCCTCCGAGAGCTGTAACCCACCTGCATGGCAGCAAGGGTGATGCCACTCGGCAAGTGTGGCTGAGGGCACCCAGTGTCCTTTCTTCTCTGCTGACTGGAGAGGCTTCATGACCCCATGGCCCTGGGAACCACCACAGCGAAGGACCCAGGAAACATTGGAAACTTGGCCTGAGTTAGGTGAATGAATTCAGTTTCCATCTACATTTTGTTTTGAAGCCTTCATGAACCATTTTATCTTTGAGCCTAAATACTCCTGTAAACAAGTGGACTTTCATGTGGTTTTGTCCTTTATGCATGCAGCCCTTGCTCTGCTGTCTTGCTGAGTATCTAGTGATGCTGCTTTCTGCAACAGAAATAAACCTGCAAGACCCTCTGGTTAATGAATGTTAAAAGCCTTCTGTAAATATTGTTTGCTGTGAACAGCAGAAAGAAACCCTCACAATTAGTAGAGAGTGAAAATTAACTGCAGACATGCTCCTGCTGAATATTACCTGCCTAAATGCTTATAGAAATAGCAACACTGAGGGCGTACAGTAATACAGATTTCACGTTTTACAGTGATCTGGTTATCCCATCACAGCTAGAGTAGCTGGACTGTAAAACTTGTCTAGCACGTTAACAAATCCTCAGCAAGCAGAAGTCACAGGGGACAGCCGCTATTTTGATTTTGAATCATATTTGGCTTTGAAAAGAATACCCTGCTTCTCCAGCATGCTATAAACCCATCTTTGTGTAGACACTTTGCATGCTGCACCATCCGCACCACCTGCTCAGCTCGGCAGCCCTGTTACTAGGTGTTAGTGCTTGTTTAAAAAGATAAACAAAAAACAGGCAGCAAAACACACAAACCCCCACCAAACAGCTCTGTGTGGGGCAGAGCCACAGGACCCTGCGTAGCTGCCACTGTGTCGGGGGGTCCTGCAGCCACGCGTGGTCCCGTACGTGTGCCGTGCATGGGGCAGCTGCCCCAGCCACACTGTGTGAACCTGAACTTCTGTGTGAACCTGAACTTGTGCATTTCCTGCCTTTGTGTTGTTTTGTTTTGCTCCATTGTTGGCCTGCAGGGCCTCCCCCCTCGCGTCGCCAGCGGATGCGCCTGAATTCAGCGTCTTCCTATTCTCAGAATCCCTCATTTTCTCTTCTCAGGCTGCAAACAAACTTTCGTGCCTTTTCCATGTTTTGCTTGATTTTTCCAGCAGCTGAGTCAGCATCAACTCTTCTCCTGGAGACAGCAGCCCTTTAAGGGCTCTGTTATCTTGCAAGGGAGCCATTTGCTATAACCACCACCTAGAGCAGCTGAGATAAGTAAAGCAGTTGAGGGAGTAACCATCTCCTCACAGCCTATGAATGCTTCCAGTCAGGCTGGGAAATAATAGAAATATTTATTCTCTGGAAAAGCCTCCTGCAGCTGCTCTTGCTCTCTCTTTGTTTCACCCCGTGCTGCCTATCTCAGTGGCAAACAGAGATGGAGCTGGGAAAGGCCGGAGCCTGGTGCAAAGTCTCCTGCTCTTCTCCTTGTGAGCAGGATCTTTAGTGAGTGCCAGGCTGAGCAGAGACCGGATTTGCCCTGTCTCCTCCGTGATATCATCAGTGCTGCCAGAGGGACACAGCAGGAAACGGGGCAGTGGTACCAGAATCTCCTGTGTGATGAGCCTGGAGTTTTAGGGGGCAGCAGAGCAGCAGGAGCCATGCTGGGGCTGGGAGCGACCCTCACTTTCCTTGCAGGGGCCACTAAGCCCCAGTTGCCAGCCTTTTTCCATAAGGATATAATAAAGGAGGGTCTGTAGCACAGGCGTGGAGCACAGCTTACACTGGGAAAAGGTTTCAAGCTGAAGAAGAGAGGGCTGGCATGCCCTGCCGGACAGGTTTGGCCAGGCTGGCTGAGCCAAGCTGCGCCAAGAGGCAGTGGAAACCTCAGGTGAGGGTCAGGCTGCTGTGGTACTCAGAGATACATGTGCCCATGTCGAAAGAGGATGAGAGCTGTGGGGGTTGGCAAGCATACATTGGTATTATAAACTTTGCAGCATCCCATGTAACTTCTCAGGGGTCACCCTCAGGGTAGAAGCCCAAATTGTGGCTTAGCTAGAAAAATCATGCAGCATGTATTATAGACACTTGCTAGAGCTGCAAGCTCATTTTGTGGCCCCTTCCTTGGTACCCTTAACAAGCCCGTGCCCAGGGTAGATGGAAGGGTAGTTTAATCTGCTCTTCTCTCTGGAAATACCTGTCGTTCAACCAGCTCCTGCAATAGGGACGCAGTTGCTTTCTGGTGAAGGCTCCTGCCCCAGGATATACATGGTTACAGGGGAATCTGCCATTTTTACTACCGGACCAGCAATTTCTGTTTGTGATTAACCTTTTTCTTCTTTCTCTCTCCGCAAACTGCTGAAGATCAAAGGCTCAAAGCCAGAGCTCCAGGTTTATCTCAATGCATTGTGTCTGAGCTATGCTTTTTGAAGGCTGGAAGTGGCTGTAATGGGATCTGGGCAACAGCTGCTCACTGTCCTGGTTTTGCATCCCTTTCTGTAAGGGACAGCAGCCACTAGTACATCAAGAGTCAGTTTATGGCTTGTAAATGATGTTTTGTGGGGGTTAAATGTGATACTCCATGTTTCTCAGCCCTAGCAGACTACAACTGCTATCAGAGAAAGGTCTCATTCCAGTGTTGCCCAGAGAAGCTGCGGCTGTTCCATCCCAGGCAGCATTCAAGGCCAGGATGGATGGGGCTTGGAACAACCTGGTCTAGTGGAAGGTGTCCCTGTCCATCACAGTGGGGCTGGAACAGGATGAGCTTTGACTTCCAACACAAACCACGCTATGATTCTATGTCTTTGCACATATTTGTATTTACAGTTATACTGAAAAGTGCAGGAACTTACTATAAGACAGAGCTGTTCTTCCCAGAGGCTGTATCAACTTAAGGATGGCCAAAATCATCCCTACACTTTTTGCTGCTGCCTGCATGCCTGCCTGTGTCCTGCTCTAGTTACTCAGTGCTGTGTCCTGCTGCAGTGCAGCCCCCAGTATGCATTTCTAGGGGGTTCATTCCTGCCCTGCAGGCTGCTGGAAGAGCCAGGCTTGGGTAGGCCCGAGCTGTGTGCACAGACTCCATGGAGGTCCAGTTCCATGTGCAGGCAGGGCATGATCTGCAAGTAAGCGGTGGTGCCTCGGGACCCCTCTATCCCTTTTGTCCAGATGCTTTCGCCCAACATAGAATCATAGAATAGTTAAGGTTGGAAAGGACCTTAAGATCATCAAGTTCCAACCCCCCTGCCATGGGTAGGGACACCTCACACTAAACCATGTCACCCAAGGCTCTGTCCAACCTGGCCTT